>QRFJ01000006.1:6147114-6242114 GCA_006176705.1 Cocos nucifera | reverse complement strand
GGTCTAGCCTCAACTTTAAAATTGTTATTTACAATCTAAATTAGACATAAATCATGCCATAATCCCAGACTCTATGGATTTTCAAATACTTTTTTGGAAAACATGGTGACTACGTGCATATATATATTTACAGTTTTGAATCATCTTTCTCAATAGCTAGCTTCAATTTACTAAGCTTGGGGAAAGAAAAATATTACGATGAACCACTATATTGCAAACTGTTGGGATAATCGGATCTGCTCATCCTGATTCGAGATCAGCTTCTTACTATATATCTATATAAGAAGAGCCAAGAGACCTTAAGAGAAGGCTCTGAAAAGGAATGATGAAAATCAATACTATTCAAATGAGTCATCCCGATCAAATCAGTACTATTCAAATGATGAAAATCAATATAGGATTTTAGATTTAGATTTTAAAACTTTTTCAGATCCATGCAGTGGAAGATATGAGCTAATCATATTAATTCATAATAAAACATGAAAAAGCTCTAGCTATAGGATCTTATTATATGATTATAGCATGCCATTAAATCAGAAATTAAAAACATGAGAAAAAAATATGTTGATCACATCAACATAGATCTACATTAGATCTAAACTAGATATGTAATACGAAGATCAAATCATCCTTACTTTTGCAACTTGAGTTTCTTAACTTATTGATCCGGACCTATGGTTGTTGCTCTGAGCCGTACATGCGTTCGACCTCTACAGATTGTTCACATGAGCCTTCAATCGTAGATCAGAAGTTTAATCCCGAAAATCAGCATAGTTTGCTGGAATTGTGCCGATCATTCTTTGATGATCGATATGAATCTTCCTTCTTCGAGACTTGGATCCTTCAATTTTCAGAAGATGAGGAAGAAGATTGTAATGCTAAGATACCTCTCAAAACTTACAAAAAATGAATGAAGAGATTTAGAGAAAATCCTAGAAGAAGTTCCTCTTCTTCTTCTTTATTTCTCTCACCAAAGCATCTTGATTGGTGCCTTTATAATTCCCATGCCTAAGCCTTTTTGCGCCCAGCCTCTCTATGCCCAAAGACCTCTCTCAATTATGTGATCTCTCAGAAAATATTAGGTCAAAAGATCTTTTATATTGAGAGATATGGAGGAGTTTTTATCTAGGTCAATTACCTAGCAAAAATAATCCAAATAGGTCTAGAGTTGGGGTGCCCAACTCTTGGGCGCCCCCTCCTTTTTTATTGGCATGAACCACTCTTGTTTGGTGGTGCACAATATCTCTGCTTTTTCACCATAAAAATCATAGAGAAAATAGGATATGGGGTGGCACAAAAATAAGAAGTTTTATTTGCTACAAACTCTATCAAATAGAGTTTGATTTTAAAATGTATTTTGAACTGGTCCACTCCCAATATTCATGTAAGAAAGAAAGGAGGAGAAGGAGGTGTGCATGGACTCTCTTAGGTGTGGAGAATTCACGCAAATCTTAAAAATATGGCATGAGGGGTGTTGGGGCTAAGGTGGCACCTGGAGATAGGAGTCTTAATCTCAATAGGACTCCTATTTTGACTTGGTCTAAAATAAATTAGGATTTAATTAACCCAATTAGATTAGATCTTAGTCCAACTAATAACCTAATTAAATTAGATTAATCAGATTTAATGCTAATTTTATTTTTAATTAAATTAGAGATTGGGTTCAAATAAGTCCTAATTGAACTATGACTAGTTCTTTCTTGTAATTGGCTCATCCAATAAATCAATTGAACTTGATCCAATCAAGTTTAAACTAAATCTAATTAAATTATATTTAATTAAACTTAATCTTAACTCTTTGACTTAATCAAATTAAGTTAAATAGAAATTCAATTGCTAATCGATCCTTCTGCAACACTTACACTAGGTCAAACATCAATCGTATTGATTGTTTGACTGAAGAACGATTCTTAATCATCAATCAACCATCTGATCAGATTGAGAACTCTTATGTATATGAGCCCATAGGTTTGAACCTAATCCGGTAGTATAAAAATAAATTTTTATACTAATCGAAGTGACCATCTAGCAATGGTATCCGATGGTCGGATAGATCGAATGTATAGAACAACATCCTTAGAATTCATGTGGATATAGTTTCTATATAATTCATCCTCTTGACCAAAATGCTAGCAGAAAATCTTAGAGTTTAACTATTAATCCTAATTAGATCATCCACATTGAATTTTAAAATATCAAATCTATCTTATGGATTATCCCGACCAAGATTTTGCTATATTGAAATACAGTGATGTATTCTTCTCCAACTCTTAGAGTGATCAATCCCATCTTGATCACTCATTGACTTCGTAAGTACTTGGCTGTTCTTAGAAATCTTCCATCATTGAATTAAAAATTTAGTTAGTCCGACACTAAAGCATAGTGAATTGCTTGCAAGTCATTATGGTGATCTCAAGTCTAAGGGACACTTATACATATATTCCATCAGAGCAATTTTTGACAGTAAAATGCTCTGAAGTTGATCACGTTTCGTGACAATGTATTCTTATATCTCACTTATATGCCATATCAGTGTTTCCATACTTCTTGGTTAAGAGGACAATCAACTTATATGGCATACAATGACCCATGCTGAATAAGCATTGTGTCCTAATTAACAGCGTATCATTTGGTCGTGAACTGTTTAAGGACTAATTGATAAATTTTTTCTTTATCGAAACTAAATAGTCCTAAGAACTTCATCACAATAATGAAGTTCATTAGAAGATACGGACTTTATAATGAAAGTATCAAAAATATATTTTATTTAATAATAAATTAATTATAATTATAAAATAGCACAATCGTCAATAGACTGACGATTGGTTTTGAAATATATTTTTCAATATTATGGCCGACGACTATTCGATCGACGATCGTTCAATCGATCATTATTCGATCGATGATTGTTCATGATCGACCACTATTCATGGCTGACCACTGTCCAGTCGACTACTGTTCAATCGACCACTATTCGACTGATCACTATTTATGACCGACCATTGTTCATGGCTAACCATGTTTAGCCAACTACTATTCAACCGACCACTATTCAATCGACGATTATTCATGATCGATCACTGTTCATGGCCAACCACTATTTATAGCCAACTACTGTTCAGTCGACTATTGTTCATGGCCGACTATCGTTCATGGCTGACTACTATTCAGCCAATCCGATTACTGTTCAGCCGATCACTGTTCATGGCTGACTACTATTCAACCGACTACTATTCAATCAATATATTATATAATGAGTTATAACTATTAAGAAAAATATCTCGAATTCTCTCACAATAAGTCTACAGCAAAGTCCAGGACGATGAATAAAGTCCAATGAGTCCAAGAACAGTCCAAACGAAATTCAGACGGAGAAGATACACGTGAAAGAAGTTTGGAGCGGAGTAGCCAGTCTCGGACTCGTCAGAGGGGCCCATAGGTGGCGTCGGTCGGCGGCGGAGTAGCCCAAACTAGTAGTGTGCGGCGGTGCTGGGCTGGCGACGCATTGGGCTAGCCAGGCGTGCGAGCTCATGTGGGGGGCGCACATGAGTGCCGTGCGGAAGCAGGCCGCACTGGCACCCAGCCCACATGGTGGAGCACGGTCCATGTTGGACCGTCGGCTCATGGGCGCCCACGTGAACCTCTCAACCCATTTTCCACCCATTTCTCATAGTCCATGATACTGTTCCATGGACCGGTTGTGATCCAACGGCTCAGAGAGGAGCCAATTACGATCGGACGGTTGAGATTTGATTGGGCTTTGATCTGGAATGACGGAGTGCTATTTTGCATGATCTGACTATTGGGAGAGCTTTCGATCATGATCCGATGGCCCAAGATCGATCCAAGTTGATCTAGGATTGCTAGTGCACGATCCGATGGTCTAGAAGAAAGCCGATCATGATCGGACAATCAAGGATCGATCTCGAGTGGATTTAGGACTGAATTTTCTATTGGAACACTATTTTTGAGTTTTTGAAGTCTATATAACTCCGATTGACGAACCGTTTATTACATTGGAAAGCTGGTGACGTCCTAGAGGTGCTAAGAGGCTTCTTAAGAGGTTTCAGAGAACTTTTATAAGAGTTTGAGGCTTCAAGTTGAGAGACTCTTGTATAAGAATTGAGTGGTAAGTTTTTCTTGTATTGTTTAGTTTTCTCTCTCATAGTGAAGCTTTGCATACCCCATGGAGACGAGCTTTTATGCTGATCTATATACTTGATTACTTTCTTATTTTATTTTATTTTTTCTTTCGGTTGTAATATTCCTATATTAGATCCTTAACAAAGTGGTATCAGAATAGCTGATACCCCAATAACAGCTGCCAATGCAAGAAGTGCATAAGGATCATTCCATGATCATATAATGAGCTATAACTGTCCATAATGAGCATTAACTGCTCACTCTATAATCATATAGTACCAAAATAAGCGGAATTCACATGCCTAACCATCACGAATGGTTATCAATAATTTACCTATAAAAGGGAGGTAAACGATCAGTATCGGTAAGATAATTTTAGGCTAGACTCTGCCACATTTTCTACTTACCTATTCGATCACTCCCCCATTAACTTAAGCATTGGAGGATCTCCATCGAAAATATTTTCGATCAATGAGGACTTCTTTTGCAGGTGCTCTTCTTTGGAGATGGGTGCAATAGGAAATTGGCCGCAATAGATTAGCGCACCAGATAGGAGGTAGAAGGAATCCAATCATGATGAAAATAAGAGTCTTAAACAACTCCATTGGCTCTGCCATTTAGTCTTTCCACCAGAATGATCTCCCACCTCCACCTCCACCTCCACCAGTAGAGCCAAGTTCTTCATGTCTAGTCATTACGGTGGATGCCCAACAATTCACTGCTCCAGTAGCAGTAAACACAACAGCAGCAACAAAATTGGTGACGAAGGAGCCGGCACTACGACAGCACCATCCAAGTACAGCCATCGACGAGACGGTGATTGGCTTAACATTTCCACCATGTCGAGCTACCATCATCTCATATTAAGAAGGGGAAGAGGTTACGCGCACCTTCAACTTCTCAATCTTCGAGTTCTTCAGAGGGTTCAACCCCTAAATTCTCACAGCAATGACAGTTCGATGACTACGACTGCAATAATGTCAAATCTATCAAATGCCGTGCTGAAAGAAAAATGATGATGAATTAATAAATAATTCGATGACAAATGCGAGCTCTAGCTTAAGATGATCCAACGATAAATATAAGCTCCAGCTCAAGCCCCGAAGGGCCAAAATAGAAAAATACCGACCTCTAGATCGATGTAAGTCCCAAGAGGACCAATATACCAACTCGACTATGGTCAGACGAAAAATATGCCGACTCGACTATGATCGGACAAAAAATATGTGGACTTAACTACGATTGGATGAAAAATATATATGCCGACTCGACTATCGTCGGATGGAATAATATGCCAACTCGACTATGTTCGGATAGAATAATTTGCCGATTTGATTACGATCGGGCAAAAAATATGTCGACTCGATTATGATTGGATGGAACAATATATTGATTCGACTACGATTGGATGGAACAATATGCCGACTTGACTACGATCGGACAGAAAATATGCCGACTCCGCTATGGTCCGATGGAATAATATGCCAACTATGATCAAACGAAAAATATGCCAACTCAATTACAGTCGGGTGAAAAATATGCCGACTTGGCTACGGTCGGATTGTACAATACGCTGACTTGAGTACGATCGAGTGGAATAATATGCCGACTCGACTACGATCGGACAGAACAATATGCAATAATTATTTACGAGGAATGATGATTATATTCAAAAGGACAACACTTTAGAAAAATTTTCTTCATTGTCAACTGAGGGCTACAAAAGTCGGACTGAGGTCCAGTAAGAAAAAGAGAGAAACTACAACGACTACAACTCAGCCTCCGATGCTACAATTTCAGTTGCCATTATCGCTTCGGCCTCCTGGACTCCGACAGCAACTGAAATGACTATAGACTTGGGGCTCAAAGTCATGACAAAAGATACACTAACTTTCATCGACCAATGTGTCAAGTAACTTTGGACTTAGGAGTTGGGAGTAATGTTGGGATAATCGGATCTGCTCGCCCTGATTCGAGATTAGCTCCTTGCTATACATCTATATAAGAAGAGCCAAGAGACTCCAAAAGGAGAGGCTCTGGAAAGGAATGTATTTTCGTGATTCAACCCTCATGAGTCATTCCGATTGAGTCAGCACTGTTCATGACCGATCATTGTTCGACCGACGATCATTCAGCCGATCATTGTTCGACCGACGACTATTCATGGCTGACCACTGTTCAACCGACTACTGTTCAACCAACCATTGTTCGGTCAATGACTGCTCATGATCGACCATTGTTCATGGCTGACCACTGTTCAGTAGACTATTGTTTAATCGACCACTATTCAGTCGATGATTATTCATGACCGACTGCTATTCATAATTGACTACTGTTCATCCAATTATCGTTCATGGTCGACTACTGTTCATGATTGGCTACTATTCAGTTGACCACTATTTGACCAACATATTATATAATGAGTTATAATTGTCAGCGCAGGAAGCACGTAACGGCCACTCCACGATCATATAATGAGCTATAACTATCCATAATGGACATCAACTGCTCACTCTATGATCATATAGTGTCAAAATAAATAAGATCCATATACCTAACCATCAAGAACAATTACCAATAATTTATCTATAAAAAAAAGATAAATAAATAATATCGGTAAAATAATTCTGAACTAGATTCTACCATATTTTTTAATTACCTATTCGATCACTCTTTCACTAACTTAAGCATTGAAGGATCTCCATCGAAAATACTTTCATTTAATGAGAATATTTTTTTGCAGATGCTCTTCGATGGGTGCAATAGAAGATTGACCGCAACACCAACCATTGCTCTCCGTATGATTTGACGTGGATGTGGTGCACGAAGAATAGCCTAATCTGCCGATCCTCTCTTACACTTTGGATGGGAAATGAGGTGGGGAACGTAATGATGCAAAGTGGCATTACTTTTAGAAAATTTAACCTACAAGGACAGCGTCATCGCGCAATAACATAGAAGATGGCCATCATGTTGTCAACTGAAGGCCATCATGCACTAGAGCAGCTGAAGAAGAACGAGAGATCAGCCGTATCTGCCATTCCTATTGATCCCACTGAAAGACCACCAAAAACGTGTGGTCCAGACTTTTGAAACTTTAAAAATAGAATTGCCAGGTCAATTGTCCGCAAAATTCCAATGACCTTCACTGGACCACCGGATGATTACATCCAAAAAAAAATATTTAGTTCATAATTAAAATTAAAATAAATTAAAATAAAAATTAAAATGACCATATCTATCGGTATGATTAGCTCGTGACTGGAATCATGATTAGAATGAAATTTAAATATTATTAGAAAATAATAAGAATTAGATTTTAAAAAATTAGGATACTCTCGTTTTTTCTAAAATTGAAATAAGATTCCCCGCAATCAAATATTAATATGCCCCGTAGAGTATGAGTTATAATTAATTGTATCAGGAACTTAGCTATTTTGTCGTCACACAAGGATGATGGACCAAACCTGACTCACTGGCACCACAATTAGCGTGCATACTTTTTAGTATGCTGCATGTGCACAGTGTTTGACTCGATCTGGTCGTCTCTTATCTTAATCCCCTATCATGCCTGCTTTTGAACTCTTCAACAATAGTTTCCAAGAAATACTCCTCGACGGAAAATCGATGGCATAAAAGGAAAAAAAAAAAAAAAACGGAAGGTTCCAATTCTTTCGTTCAACGTAGGCCGCATCCCCATCACGTAGTCCCTTCTTTCACGGTGGGGAGGCGCATTCCTACCTACACGTGGCATGGCCGAGATCTCGTACGGTAGTCAAGTCATTTGCGTTCGCTCTGTGGTCCGCCCGTGTGAACGTCGTTCCTCTGCGTCTTATGCTAGGTTGGGTCATCGTCAACGAAAGCGAAGAAGGGAATCAAGACCGAGTCTTTGAGTCTTGCAGAAAGTTTTGTCCCGTGTCAGGATGCCATGGCTGCTGCCAATTACGTGAAAGGAGGTTTTGTGTGTTGTTAAGGTGGGGGGGGGAGGTGCAACACAAAGTATTTGACTTGAAACGTTTCTGTAAAGTGGTGTTTCCACCATCATTCTATGAAAGAAGATATCAAGAAGTAAGATTACACGTGGCACCGTAATTGGTCCAAAAATCGTAAATTAAATTGAGATAGGAGAAGAATGGCAAAAATGCTGAGGTTTAAAGAATTGATACGGTCTCCTTAGCATAATCATAATCATAACTTACATAATCATTAATAAGCATTCTCTTGACTATTTAGGATCTATTTTATGGATTCTTATTTATCAAATATTTCGATATAGGATCACTTCTGATTTTATGTAATTCCATTCGCATTATCGTAGATTTTTCTCTCCTTTTTTTACCACCTTTAACATAAATCAAAGTACCTCTTTTGATTGAAGCCTTCCAAACTTTTGTTGAACATAACTTTCACTTGCATTATGTGATTAGTCTTTTATTGTTTACTCTATCGACCTTAGCATTTTAACTAATTTGAGATCAAATTCCATTACATATTGCAGTAGATACAACACTAATTAGTTGTCTAGTTATTATTACTAATTGTTTATTAGGTCGAGTCCTGTATTGGCTTGTCAATTAGTTTTGCATGTGTCCAATGGATGAAAGGATGATAATTAAGAAATGTAGGATTATTGGTTTCTTACTTATGATCCCTGACATTAATCAAGTGTTTATCTTATATATGCCTAGTATAAGGAGAGACAGGGCTTAGGAGTGTCAAAATGGTGTACAGGCTTGAGTATGAGCTTCTTGAGCCAAGCATAGAATCCAACCTAATTTGAGCCCCAACTCAGCCTGTGAACTAGAATGAGCTAGTTTGGGTTCAGTTTGTGGGAGTTAGGTCCTTGCAGTCCTAAGGTTTTAGCCTCATGCCAATATGGTGCTTGGATCTATCCAATACCATTAAAGTACATACATGGGGATGAGAATCGACATAAGTTGATGGAGCTAGTGTCATCTAGGTTTCAAATACATCATGAAAATATAACATATATTTGTTCCCCCAAAGATGTTATAAGGATTGCATGGAAGTATAAAATATACCAATAGAGCATTCTTATTATCAAAGAAGATCTTGGAACCCTCCTCAGTTATGTAGCTAGTCTGTAGTCTCTCTCATCTTGTATCTTGTTATGGGCAAAACCCGCTGATCGGAACCAATCTATCATTACAGTGCACCTAAGATGACATGATCGGCTCACACTAGATATGGGCCAGGGCTGTCGACTTGACCACCTACGTGGATAAAGCTTGTGCCTGACAGCTACGACTAATGATCTCCAATCAAAACAGATGGCAGAGCTCTTTCTCCCTCGAAAAAGACAAGAATGTAGACTAACTACCTGCAGAGCAAGATCTAACACACCCACTAATTTCGGCTAACAACCTATGAGCAGAAACTCTATACAAAAAATGTACGAAGAGGACACTCAGGTAAGGACAAGTAATCGAATAGAAGATTGTTGGGGGTAAAATAGCTTCCGCCGAAGTATGATAAAATCCAATCTTACTAAAGCACCATCTGGATTCAAGACACACTCCAATCTGAGGTTTAATCAAGTTTGTCTCCTGGTCCAAGCAAGTTTCAAAGGATCGATCTTTAAATTTGACTAGGCTCAGAGCTTCAACTAAGGATGGCTCATCCCGAAAATGATAACAACTTCTGCAGATATCCGATCTTGTGTGTTGGCCGAACTTCTTTACTCCAACCCTCTAACTCTATTTTATTAACAATAGATCTTGTCAAGACTATACTGTGGATCTCGGCCAGATGAACTTGAGTCAGTAAAAGAAATTCGTCATCTACTTGACTCCGATTTTCAGTCTGGGATAAACAATAATTGCTTTACAAGCATTGAACCTTAGCACTCTCTAATCCCGACTTTGGGCCGACCTTAGGCACTACCAAACTTCATCAAGATAATAAAGCAGTTTGGCCAGTCTTAATTGAGGAACCCGTTATTCCTTTCCGACCTCAAGTCTTTCAGACTAAAACATCGATTTCTATCATCATTCAATGTTGAAGATGATCGAGCTTCTAAAAGCAGCTGAAACAGTTCTACTGAAGTTAAGATTCAGGACATGATCTACAAACTTATCACTCTCGACCCAAGGGCCGGCCCTCAAGCTCAGTCCATCCGATCTTGAGCCCCAACAACTTAACCTCAGGACAAATGACTCACAATCAAGCTCGGAAGCATTTGATCTTTCGTCTGAACTTCAATAAATAATATCCAACCATCAGCAAGTTGTGATAAATGATAATCCACTCTCCGTAATAAACTTTGAATGATCCGAATGGTTTATTAATATTCTATTATGGCTGTCACCATCAATCTGTTATAGACTCTATCTATAAATAGGATCCTTTAGATATATTTTCTTCTCTAAGCTTTTTTTTTATTTTCAATCTCCTAAGTACTTTATTCTTATTGACCAGAATATTAACTTGATTATTGTAGGATCCATGCCGAAGCCATCTCTGGCTAGGACTTTATCTTGTAGGTTGCAAGTTTTCTTGGAGAGATCCTGATTTTCACCTCCAACAATCTTCGATGGTCGACCATTTTCTGTTCCAACAAAGAGCAAACCCAGAGAGGAAGGAGAAAGGAGGACTCTCCAGCTCTCACCATCTCTTTTCTCTCTGTTGTTTCCAAAACTCTAGCTAATTTAAGCATTGGAGGATCTCTCGATAGAACATCTCTGGTGAGTATAGACTTCTTTTGTAGGTACTCTTCAATGTCATGGATAGCGGGTAGTGTTCAGCTCCAGCCACATCATCACCTTTCTGGAGTTTTGTGGCAATAAATTAGTGCTAGAAAAAGGATCTAGGTTCCTTTGAGAGAAAAGAAAGCATAGTACAGATAAGAGCATAAAATTTTGCTGCCTTCCATTGATAATCCATCTGTCATAGCATGAGCAGTGTTGCCCATGGATCCGTTGCAATATAACCTTCAGCCATAATAAATCCGATGTCATTCAACGCCCTGATTCACCATGTTGAGAAAAATGCCTCAAAATTCGATCCATAATAAATCCAAAATAAGATTTAGGATGACGAACGAAGTCCAACAAGCCCAAGAACAGTCCAAATGAAGTTCAGACGGAGAAGATACGTGTGAAAGAAGATCAGAGTGAAGTTGTCGGCCCTTGGGTCTGCCGAAGGGCCCCATAGGCGGTGACGGATAGTGGCAGCGCAGTCCAAACCGATTGTATGCGGTGGCACTGGGCCAGCCATGTGTTGGGCCGATCAAGCATGCCAGCGCCCATGGGAGGCGCACTCAGATCGTGTGGAAGCAGGCCGTGCGGACGCCCAGCCCATGCGGTGGAGCATGATCCACGGTGGACTGCCGGCTCACGGGTGCCCACGTGGACCTCTCAGCCTATTTCCTAGCCTATTTTCATGGTCCATGATACTATTCCATGGATCGATCGTAATCCGACGACTTTGGTTTGAGCCGGTCACTATCGGATGGTTGGGATTTGATCTGGCTTTGATAAGGCATGATGGAGCACTATTTTGCATGATTCGATAGCTGGGAGAGCTCCCGATCATGATTCGATGGTCAGAAATCAATTCGAGCCTGATCAGAACTACTGTGCGTGATCCGACGGCCCAGAAGAAAGCTGATCATGATCGGACGATCAAGGATCGATCTCGAGTGGATTTAGGACTAAATTTCCTATTGGAACATTATTTTTGAGTTTCTGGAGTCTATATAACTCCAATTGACGAACTGTTTATTACGTTGGAAAGCTGGCTATGTCTCAAAGGTATCGAGAGGTATCTTAAGAGATTTCAAAAAAAATTTGTGAGGGTTTGGAGCTTTTTATTGAGAGATTTTTGTACAAGGATTGAGTGGTAAGCTCCTCTTATATTGTTTGATTTTCTCTCTCATAGTGATGCTTTGCATGCCTCATGGAGGTGAGCCTTTAGGCTGATCCATGTACTTAATTATATTCTTATTTTATTTTCTTCTTTTTTTCTGCTATAATATTTTGATACTAGATCCTTAACAAAGTGGTATCAAAGTAGCTGATATCCCAATAAATTGGTATCAGAGCCAGATAGTATCAGAGTGCAGATTACAACGGTGGATAGAGATTGAAGAATATGAAGAAGATAAGTACAATCAAGTTGAAGATCAATAAGTTTGATGAAAAGGATAATTTCTCCTTGTGGCAAGCAAGGATAAAGGATGTCCTCATCCAACATAGGTTGATCGATGCTCTCTTGAATGACAAGATGCTAGCTATCATGAAGGTGAAGGATTGAAAGCGGATCCAGATATAGGTGGTGAGCACAATCCACTTATACCTAGCAGATGATGTCGTGATTTATGTGCTTGGTGAGACTTTTTCGATGGCACTGTGATCGAAGTTTGAGGAGTTATACATGGCGAAGTCACTCACCAACATGCTATTTCTTTGAAGGTAGTTCTACCAATTATGGATAGATGAAGGTCAGAGTGTGTAGGAGCATCTATTCAACTTTCAGAAGATCTTCACCAACCTCCTCAGCATTGGCAAAAATATTAAGGAGAAGATCAGAGCGTTGGTCTTGCTAGCATCGCTTTCTCCTTCATATGAGTTCTTGGTGATTGCTCTTCTGGTAAGAAAGAGCACCATCAAGATGGATGAGATCACTGCAGCGATACTCCATAATAAGATTCTCAGGAGGAAGAACCCAGCTTTAAGCTCAGATGATGGCAGCTCAGCTTTGACGATTTCTAGAGGAGCAGGAGATAGTAGACGAAGCGGCAGTGGATTACGAGAAGGATAATCCAAGTCCGAGATGAGAGATCCTAGCAAGATCAGATGTTACCGATGTGACGAGTTGGGGCATCCAAGTTCTGATGGAAGGGCATGCCGAGGTTCCCTCCAGTGCTGAAGTTCTCTCCGACGATGATGATTTCATAACTACCCCCCATTAACGTCCCGAAGACTCAAGTACCGATGGAGATTCGGGAGCGACTTTCAAGATCGGAGAGAATGCATTCCCATCCTAGCAAGCGCAATCCCAACAAGTTCTGCATTTACCATCGCGATCACGGTCATGACACTGAGGAGTGCATCCAACTTCAGAACAAGATCGAAGAGCTCGTCAGGTGAGGCAGACTTAGCCGATTTCTACGAAGACGGCCTGAGGAGAAGGAAGATCGGCCAAGAGCGTTACCACCAAGTGGAGAAAACCAGCAAGAAGATCGGCTGCCCCTTGGCGTCATCAATACTATCTTAGGAGGACCTCAATAAGGAGAGACCAGCGGATCCGGAGGATCAGTGAAGAGGCGGAGGATCGTAGAGCCCGTGGCCTTTACCGAGGAGGACGGTCAGGGAATTCAATTTCTGCATAATGATGCAGTTGTAATTTCTTTGAATATTGCTGACTATGATGTACGCCGCATTCTGGTAGATAATGGAAGCTCGGTCGATGTGTTGTTTTACGATGCCTTCTCAAAAATGTCCCTGCCCGACGACTGCTTGGGGTCGATGAATTCCTCGCTGGTAGAATTTGCTGGCAATGCCGTACCAATCGAAGGCATAATAACATTGACCATAGCGGCAGGGCAGCGCCCAAAGCTGGCCAAAGCTCGGATCGACTTCCTAGTCGTAAGGATCCTGTCTGCCTATAATGCAATCCTTGGCCGACCTGGTCTAAATGCACTCCGGGCGGTAGTATCAACCTATTATTTGAAGATGAAGTTTTCGACGAATCACGGGATTGGAGAAGTCAGAGGAGACCAGGCTCTGGTGAGGTATTGCTACTCGATCGCCCTGCATAAGGGAGATCAGCCCGATCCTTATCTTGTTGATGGACTGGACGTCCGCGACGACCTCACTGAGGAGCGAGGCGAGCCTACAGAGGATCTTGTCTCTGTGCCCTTGAATGACGAAAACTCGGAGCACGTGGTGCAGATCGGCTCCAACTTGGCGGCCGAGATTCGGGAGCAGCTCATCGCTTTCCTCAGAAGAAATGCAGACGTCTTCGCCTAGACCCCAGCAGATATGCCGGGGATCGACACCGAAGTCATGAAACATCGGCTGGCCATCGATCCAAGGCACCGATCGATAAGAAAGAAGCTGCGCCACCCACCTCGGAGAGGCAGAAAGCGATCGCCGAAGAAGTAGACAAGCTCCTCAAAGCCGAACTCATCCAGGAGGTTAATTATCTGACCTGGGTCTCGAACGTGGTTCTTATCAAGAAAGCGAATAACAAGTGGAGGATGTGCATCGACTTCAAGAAGCTGAACAAGGCTTGCCCGAAGGACAGCTACCCCCTATCCAGGATTGATCAGCTGGTGGACGCAACCTCGGGCCATGAGCTCCTCACCTTCATGGACGCCTTTTTTGGTTACAATCAGATACGCATGGCGCTTGAGGATGAAGAGAAGACTGCCTTCATTACTGATCGAGGTCTTTATTGCTATAGGGTCATACCTTTTGGACTTAAGAACGTAGGGGCAATATACCAGCGTTTGGTTAATAAGGTCTTCAAGGAGCAGATCGACCGCAACATGGAGGTGTACGTAGATGATATACTCGTCAAAAGTCGGGCTTCAATAGAACACATAGCCGATCTTGAAGAGACCTTCGGTGCACTCAGGAAGCACAAGATGAAGCTGAACCCAACCAAATGTGCCTTTGGTGTAACCTCCAAAAAATTTTTAGGGTTCATGGTGTCGAGACACGAAATCAAGGCAAACCCCCAGAAAATTTGAGCCATTCGGAAAGTAACCATTCCAAAGACGATCAAGAAAGTTCAGCGCCTGGTCGGAAAGGTGGCATCCCTAAATCACTTCGTCTCAAGGTCGGTCGAATGATGCATGCCCTTCTTTGAGGTTCTCAGACGATCCAAAGACTTCTGCTGGACGATGGAGTGCCAACAGGCATTCGAGGAGCTCAAAAACTACCTCGACACGCCTCCGCTGCTGGCAAAGCTCGAACCCGGAGAAGAATTATTTCTGTATCTAGCTATCTCCCCGGTGGCCCTAGCGGCAGTCCTAGTCAGGAAAGAAGTAAAGACGCAGCGATCGGTCTACTACATGAGCCAAGTTCTATGGGATACGGAGATCAGATACTCTAGGTTAAAAAAACTGACTTACTATCTCCTAATTGCTGTCAGGATTCTCCGACCTTACTTTCAGGAGCACACCATAATGGTCTTCATGGACCAACCAATAAAAGCAGTTCTCCATCGAGCAGACGCCTCCGAAAGAATCACAAAATGGACAATCGAGCTCATAAAGTTCGACATCAACTACCGGCCTAGACCGTCGATCAAAGCCCAGATACTGATGGATTTTATGCTAGAATGCACCATTCCAGTTGAAGTCGAGCTTGAGTCTAGCGGAACCGGCACCAGAGCGAGGCCAAACTTCGACGAAGCCGAGCTGTCGCGGTCGATCCTCCCCAAAGAGAGCGTCGACCTCCTTGAAGGTTTCTGGGCTCTGCACGTGGATGGTTCGTCCAACTCCACCGAAGCTAGTGCGGGGCTGGTCTTGGTCAACCACGAAGAAGTCGTCATCGAGTACGCGCTGTATCTCGAGTTCTCCGCGACCAACAATGAGGCCAAGTATGAAGCGCTGATCATCGGATTAAAGATAGCAAGAGAATTAAAAATAGATCGACTTCAAGTCTACAGCGGTTCCCAGCTGGTGGTTGGTCAAGTTGGCGGCGGCTACGAGGCATGGGAGGAAAGCATGGTGAGATACCTCGGAAAAGTGAAGAATTTGATCCCGGCCTTCGACAGTTTCGGCATTCAGCATATCCCGAGGGCAGAAAATGCAAAAGCCGATCTTCTCTCCAAGTTGGCCGCTTCAACGCCGACCGAACTGCCCAAAGAAGTATTTTTGGAAACTTTGAAGTACCCGACCACAGAGGAATCTCAGGCCATCCTGCAAATGGAATTCAAGCCCAGCTGGATCGACCCATTGATCTTCTACCTTCAAGAGGGGGTCCTTCCCCGCGATCGAAAGGAAGCTCGGAAGCTCAGGAATCAGGCCTCCCGCTACGTCTTATACGAAGGCAGGTTGTATAAGAGGTCGTACTCCCTCCCGTTGCTGAGATATCTCCGACCTTCAGAGGTCGACCTCGCACTATGGGATGTGCACAAAGGACTCTGCAGAAGTCACGTAGGAGCCAGGTCCCTGTCGCAAAAACTACTCCGACAAGGGTACTACTAGCCAACTTTATTTTGCGATTCCATGGAATATGTAAAGAGGTACGACCGCTGTCAAAAGAACGCCAGCGTGCAGAGGCAGTCGGCATTCGAACTCACTCCACTCAGCTCACCCTGGCCGTTTGTGCAGTGGAGAATGGATATACTCGGCTCTTTTCCAATGGCATTTGAACAGCAGAAGTTCCTCTTGGTCGCAATCGACTACTTCACCAAGTGGGTCGAAGCCGAACCACTCACGAAGATTACCGAGGCAAAGGTGCAAGACTTCGTCTGGAAGTCACTAGTCTGCCGGTTCGACCTACTCCGAACCCTCATAATCGACAATGGACGACAGTTCGCCGGGTCGAGATTCGTCGAGTTCTGCGAAGGACTAAACATCTCCCATCGCTTTACATCGGTGGCTCACCCGCAGACCAATAGGAAAGCTGAGATAACCAACCGGAACTTACTGTAAGGAATCAAAGCGAGACTCGATAGGGCAAAAGGGGCCTGGGTGGACGAACTCTACCATATCCTTTGGGCATACCGAACTACTCAGAGGGTGCCGACCAGAGAAACACCCTTTGCCTTGGCCTTCGGTACTAAGGCAATTATCTCGGTCGAGTTTAAGCTCCCATCTGCATGAGTCGTGGGTTTCAACAAGCGGCACAACCCCCAGGATCTTAGAGTCAACCTCGATCTTCTAGAAGAAAAGAGGAAGGAAGCCCGCATCCGGATGGCAGCCTACAAACAGAAAGTGGCTTGGTACTACAACTCCAGGGTTAAAAATAAGACATTCAGAGTGGAAGACTTAGTGCTCCGACGAGCCGCTGTCGCTCAACCTCAGAGTCAAAGAAAACTCGCCCCAAACTGGGAAGGTCCGTATGAGGTGATGGAGGTCATCCGACCTGAAACTTATCGTCTGAAGGAACTCGGAGGGGTAGTGCTTTTCCGACCGTGGAACTCAGAAAATCTGAGGATGTATTATCAATAGACGTCCTTTAAAAACTCCTTTGCATTGCATTATTGATTTCTGGCACGAAGATTACATGATGGTAGAAAAGAAATGAGCAAAAGTAGCCCATTAGGAACAGGAGGAGAACCTCGTCCTAACGCGAGCAGGTCAAAGATCTCTAAACCTCGACTGCAGAAGATAAGGTCTTCCCTGGGTTAACATCGACCGCGGAAAATAAGACCTTCCCAAAATTGAAGACCTCATTTACAAAGGACGAGATGGAGGGAGAGACGGACGACGGTTCGCATATGCCCCCACAGTCCGTTAGGAACAGGAGGAGGACCTCATCCTAACGCGGGCAAAGTTGAAGACCTCGTTCACAAAGGACGAGACGGAAGGAGAGATGCGGACGACGGTCCGTATGTACCCCCACAGCTCGTTAGAAACAGGAGGAGGACCTCATCCTAACGCGAGCAAAGTCGAAGGCCTCGTTCACAAAGGACGAGATGGAGGGAGACGGACGACGGTCCGAATGTGCCCCCATAGCCCGTTAGGAACAGGAGGAGAACCTCGTCCTCACGCGAGTAAAGTCGAAGTTAGGAACAGGAGGAGAATCTCGTCCTAACGCGAGCGTCTGCATCAACCTCGGCAAAAGCGGATAAGATCTTTCTCGAGCGACCGGGCCAACCTCGGCTGGAGAGCTTCAACTTCCACTTCGACCAAAGATAAGATCGGAGATAACCTCATCCTAAGATGAGCCGAAGTCTAGTTCGATGCTCAGCCTAATGCAACCAGTAGCCACAAAAGAGCTTAAGCAGACGGGCTTCAGCCGAACCCTCAACCATCGAGCTTCTTCGAATCCTTTCGATCGGTCGAACCACTTAGCGGCCGAACTCCTTCTGACTCCCCAATCGTCGAACTCTCCCACAAGAGCCGAACTCTCTCCACGTCGTTACAGCCAGGTGCATGCGGGAGCCGAACTCCTTCCAAGCTTCCTCCAGCGGTCGGGCTTCTACGAAAGCCGGACTCCCTACGGACTCCTTCAGCGGACGGGCTTCTACTGAAGCCGGACTCCTTGCGGACTCCTCCAGCAGTCGAATTTCTCAATGGCCGAACTCTCATGAAAATCAAACTTCTTATGATGGATTCCTACAGGCGATCCCACTACTAAATGGTTACACGATAATAACAATCGGCATTTAAAGTCAATAACGATTGGCATTTAAAGTCAATAACGATCGGCATTTATCAAGTCAATAACGATCGGCATTTATCAAGTCTATAATGATCGGCATTGATCAGAATAGTTACGACAATCATTAATCAAGGCAGTTACAACGAGCTTCCTCTATAAAAAGGACCCTCCAGATACGCTTACGGCAAGTTCTGAAAACCCTTCTCTCCTCCTCTAAACTCTACCGAACCCCACACCGAGTACTCTATTCCTGTTGGCGCTGACTTGATCGTCGGAGGGTCTTACCGGAGCCATTCTCCACTGGCTTCGGACGGAACTTTATTTTGCAGGTCTCCGACGGTAATCTCATCAGCCTCCACTCCAGTGGACTCCGATGACGATCAGATTCAACGCCAACAATTATCAACTGAATCACCAAACTATTGATAATATGCCAATGAAACCCTGAATCATAATTTTTTTTTCTATAAATCTATCAGCATGATTCTCTGACTCGTAACGTTTCGCCTACACGAATTGTGTTGAAGCTTAGTGATAGTACCCATCCTCATTTAGCCTACATTTAGATAACGAAGAAACATAAGGAGATTTAATCTGCTAATATAATTCCCAAAAGTGCAGATTACTGTTTTTTTTTTTTGGTAAAATAGATGTTTCTGGTTTAGTTAAAGCAGTTTTTGTTGAAAGTCAAATAGTTTAGCACAACAAGTTAGCACAGCTCATGTTCCACACTGCCCAGTTGGCAGGCTTATGGTTCATTACAGTTGTATGGGGTTCCATCAACTAGCCAGCACCCATAACTGCCCCTGGTTTCTTCGTAGCCGGTCTACGGTGTAAAAGAAGGAAAATACACCGCACCAGCCCACCTGCCCTGCGGCAAGCGCGTGGCGAAATTCTTTCTAGAAAATATTACATCGAGTTAGCTCAATTTCTTTCCCTTCCAGAAGGCCACGCACGAAGCACTCGTAAACGAATCACCCAGTGGGATAGCGTTACCTTCCTTTCGTCATCCCCAACGGTTAGTTTCTCCGCCCCCTCACCTCCAACGTTCGTTTCCAATTCTTTTATTATTTTCTTTTTTTATAGCTGGTCTCCCGGCTGTCGATGGCTATGACCCTTGACTCTTGAGACTAAGACGTAGGACCACTCTATTGAACAAATCATCTCATCCCATTGAAGCACAAAACACCACAAATGGTAAACCGCAGCCTGACTCGTAACACAAAATGATGTCGCTTCTGGTTAATTCTCCGTCGCGTCAACTTCATTGTGCTTTGTTTGCCTGTTTCGTGTTTGTAACAAACAGCTTCCATCTTGCTTTAGGTCCAACGGACTGGGTCCGACCATTCAAACGTTAAGGAAAGGCTCAACACACCTCTCTTACACGCGATTCACAAACCTTTGACCCATCTCGAGCTCCAACACGTAATCAGTTCAGCTCCTATCTTCTTATCCAAGACCAGCGGTAAAGTACAAGTCGCAACCGAGGTAGGTTGTGCCATCTCGACCTTGTAACTGGAGAATCTCTTTATACAAAATATTCATGAGGGCTATTTGAAATCCGCCCCCGAGGGTATAAAAGGGGGATGCGAGAGGAGACCTGGGAGGCGAAGGAAGATTAGATTTTTGGCAACGGAACAGATGTCTTGCTCCGTTGCGATTGCGAGCTCTCCGGCGTTCTCGCCTTCTCGAATCCCTCTTTCCTGTAAGAGCTCCCCAGAAACACTTACCATAACCCTAGCGCAGCACCACCTCCAGGCCGCCGAGGGCTCTCCGTCGCCGTTGGGGACGCCGTGCTCCACCTCGCCGTTCCGGTCCCGGTTCCAGAGAGCGGCGGGGGGGCTCAGGGCTTTCAGGGCCGTAGACTCGTCATCCCCCTCTCCGCCGCCCACTTCAACTCCGGGTTCGAACTCGGTCGGCAAATCTTCGCTGCTGAAGAGGAAGAGGCCGGCGCGGATCGATATACCGTTGACGGAGGACATGACCTTCCCGGCGCCAGTGGGATCAGACGGCCGGAGGGAGATGGAGATGGAGAGCGCACGGTTCTCGGTGTACTGCAAGAGGGGAAGGAAGAGGTTGGAGATGGAGGACCGGCATAAAGCTGACCTCGATCTCCACGGCGATCCCCAACTGGTAGGTACCCATGTCAGAGTCCCTTCCCTCCCCCTTTTTCCTTCCAGTTTCCCTTTACTTATTTTCTCCATATTAGCGTTCATTCGGAAAAAAGGGATGGAATATGGGGAACAATAATACTTTTGGAATTCGTAGCATCCGTTTCTCCTGTTTTAATAAAATTAGACTATTATTTGAATGAAAGGGGAGAAAAATTGGAAGTTTTCAATGTTACAAGCTTTTGAATGCATCAAACGGGGGCTGTTTGCAGTCTGAGAATACATTTCCCCGTTTTTAGGAAATTACTTTCTATTATTTCAATAACAGAAAAAAAAGTTGGAACTTTTCTAATGTTTGAATTTCTGGAGCAAATGAAGGCGGGACGCTTTCATATCTTAGCATACATTTCTCCTGTTTTAAGAAAATTAGACCAACATTTGAGTAGAAGGTGAAAAATTTGGTCTTTTTCAAATGGGTAATCCCCGTCTTGAACTTAGAATTAGCTGCAGTTAATTAATTTATCCTTTTTATTTATTTGATGAACAGGCGTTCTTCGGCATTTTCGATGGCCATGGTGGTAAGGGAGCTGCCGAATTTGCTTCAGAGCACATGGGCGAGCGTATAGTCGAGGAGGTGGTGACAAGAGTAGGAGACAGGTGTAGCGAGATTGAGGAAGCAGTCAAGATTGGGTACCTGAAGACAGATGCCGAGTTTCTGAAACAGGATGTGGCAGGAGGGACTTGCTGTGTTACTGCTTTGCTTAGAAAGGGAGACCTTGTGGTTTCCAATGCTGGGGATTGTCGTGCTGTTCTGAGCCGAGCTGGAACGGCGGAGGCTCTGACATCCGACCACAAGCTTTCACGGGAAGACGAAAGGGAGCGAATTGAGAGCCTTGTAAGTCTAACTTCCCAGTAGCTCTAGTTTTCTTTCTCTAACTCTTTTCTGTCAATCTATGCTTATGTTATGTCTTCCAACATTATTTTTCTTTTCTAGTCTCACGATCTTCCAATTTGTTATGAAAGTTAGTGGCCTCTGTGCTCTTTTTGAACCTATTTTCTGATGACTGCTGCTTTGTTTCAAATGAACTTTGATTGACAATCCTGGCTGTTGGCTTTGGATAGGATTCCAAATAACGAAGTTCACATTAGCCAGTTTCGCGGATGAAAAAGTACTATAGGATTTTATAAAATCATGATCTGGCTCTAAATTGGCACCGGGAGTTTGGCAGGCTGGGCTTCATCATCTTTTTGCATCATAAATTTGCAGTATTAACGTCCATTGATTTTGTTTTATTGACACTTAAAAATAAGAAGCATATTGCGGTTGTGAGGGTGTGCAATATATATGATCTTTTGTTTACCATGTGTTAGTTATGTAGACATTTCTTGCATCGGACATTGGCTTACGGTTATGAGCATTATGCTATGCAGGGAGGCTTTGTGGATTATTGTCGAGGAACATGGAGGTTGCAAGGTTCGCTAGCTGTATCCAGGGGAATTGGAGATTCACATCTTAAACAATGGGTTATACCAGAGCCAGAGACTAAAGTCCTTAAGATCCAACCTGAATGCGAATTCTTAATTTTAGCCTCTGATGGGCTATGGGATAAGGTACCATTTTGTTCTTAGGCTATTTAATCTTTCACGCGGGCATTTCTTAGATCAAAAGTGTGACATAAATGTTCTTGTTTCTCCATCCTTACAGGTTGGCAATCAGGAGGCGGTAGATATAGCTCGGCCCTTTTGCTTCGACACTGATAAGCCGTCACCTCTCTCTGCTTGTAAAAAGCTTGCTGATCTATCCGTAGCTAGAGGCTCAATTGATGATACCAGTGTGATGATAATACAGTTGCGGCATTTTGTTTGAAGCAAAACAAGTTTTTTTTTTGGGTGGCGGGGGGGGGGGGGGGTTGGTTCCGCAAGTGTTTGTTTTTTCAGGATCTTGCGGGGTTATTCATTGGTTTTAGGCATCATTTATGGATTCATTTTATACAAAGTCGTTGATGCAGACTTATTATCTAACTGTTCTTTCGAATAGGATGACGTAATAAGAAATGGACAAATTATTGCATGGACCAGGTCCAAGTCGACCAGGGCAAAGCTGGGAGCTTATGCGGTGTGTCATCGACCGTGGGATTTGGCGTGGTCCGTTAGACTTGGTCCAAGTAATAATTAGACTAAGAGATGCCACTAACTAATTTATGTTATGTCGGTGGGCCGGGCAGCTTATGGTATTTTCAGAATGGCTCTGGAAATGGTCTGTAGATGTTCGTTACTTTGATTGGTGTAAACATTCTATGCAATATATTCGCTAGGAATTCTGTAATTTCCTCTTGTTGATATCGCTATTTAATTTTGGGCAAAATCTTGATCTCAATGGCTTTATGGATATACGGATAAAAATGTTTAAACAATAACAAGGAACACCATTGCTTGCGAGCATAAAATGTCATCGTGTGATTTATGGGTTGTACGGATGGATGATGTGCATCGATTGTGAAGTTGCCGCACTATAATCACGACGAGTTGGAAAAATAGCGCTGTTTCGCAGATATTTGTTAATTTATGTCCATGTCAGAGGTCTATAAAAATTTTATTTTTTTGTTCGAAAAAAATCAAAAATTAATTTAGCATCCGATGCAGGAGTCTTCCTTGTCCCAGATTTTGTATTCCACGTATGAAAGAGACCCGCCTTACCTCGGTTGGCACTCTTGTCCTTCGCAGGGGATGGAGAGGTGAGCTATTCGTCGTCGTTTTTTTTTTTTTTTTTTTTTTTTTTTTTTTTTTTTTTTTTTTTTTTTTTTTTTTTTCTAGAACGAAGTATTTATATAAATCTTATATGAATATATTCAAAAAAAAATTATAAAATAAAATATTTTTAAATTATTTTATAATAGAATAAAAAATTCACAATAATATATAGTATGCTCCGCTATATAGGCTACTATCCAATTTGCTACGGAATTTGCCTCTCTGAAAACATATTTGACCATGAGTCCTATACAATCAGAAAAAAAAGAAAGAATATTCCGCAAAAGGGGTTATATGCCCTGTGGTGCACCTCCAAGATGGTCCGGGCATAGCCAACCTTAGCCAAAGTTGCATGAAGTTCTGCTCCCAAAATTGTGGCCTCGAACAAATGCTGGCTGCCTGCCGCCATCAGCCTGGAGTCAGAATCGTGGATCACAAATCCAGCTCCACCTCTTATATCCCTAACACTCTCGTTAAAGTTAACCTTCATATATCATGGAGGTGGGGGCTTCCATACAACAAACACCCATCAGGTCGCTACATGAGCAGAATGAAAATCCTAGATCTTTGAGGATCTGAAGGTCGTCTCCATCAACTCTTGTACAAGAGTCTAAGCTCCCTCAAAGATGATCCTCGCTGACCATTTCCTGGATCTAGCCAACCAGATGTGCTGGGCTATGTAAATCGCTTGGACAGCAGTTGCCCCAAACCCCTCTTTCCCAGTCCTCTGCCTCAAGAGATCAGTGAATGCCCTCAACGGATTATCGGTCAGCACAATTCGGTGATGCAATCCAGCTAACATCCAAACCTATCCGCCAGTGGGGCACCAAAAAAGTGTATGCTGCACCATCTCCTCCTCACCACAGCGCGGGCAGATCACTTGAATATCCATGCCCTTATCGCTTAGAGTACACCTAATCGAGAGCTTGCCTCAAGAAACCTTCCAGAGAAAGAGACTGACTCGCGGATGCACCCGCAAACTCCAAATCCATCCTCCCTCCATCTACCTAGTAACCTCAGGCTGATATAGTCGGTATAAATTAGCAGTAATCGGCATGCCATAGTGGAAGAGCCCCACATCCTAGAGTCCAGACATCGGTGAAAGGGTATAGCTATGGATATCACCCAAATGCCCAACTCCTCTTCTAATAAGTGGGAGACAATGGTGTGATTCTAGCCATTGCCTTTGGTGTAGAGAAGATCCCAAACCCTCATCTGATCAGTCACCTCAAAGCTAACAAATGTTAGCCACTGGCTCAAGGGGATATCCAAAATCCAGATATAATAAAGTATGCCAATAGACTGGCCATCACCAATCATCCATCTCATCTGAGAGATAACATCCAAAGCCCGAGCACAAATCTCCCTCCATATCGTTGATGCCCTAAAGGTAATCTGAATCTCTTCTCCTATAGGCCAAGCGCCAAACCTAGCCCTCATCAGCGTACTCCATGTGGACTTCGAATACATGATAAATTTGGCTGCATGCCGAGTAATTAGCACCTCCCTCCTAGTGATCAGGGACTGGATCCCCAGGCTATCATCTCGCAGGTGCTAACACATCACATCCCATGCCACCAGATGCAAGCCCCTACCACGACCAGGCTATGATCCCCAGATAAAACTCCAAAAGAGATGCTCTATCCTCTGCTTTGTTGTCTTGGGAAGGATAGCATTTGATAGCAAATAAATAGGCATAGAGCTAAGGATTGACCTAACTAGAGTCACTCTATCCATTATCAATAAATTTCGAGCCTATCAGCCTTATAGCTGATCTTGCACTGCAAGCACCGCACCTTCAGCCCCGGCCTTTCTTAATTTGCGTCTAGAGATGGGGACACCCAAATAGTACAAGATCTCACCATATTCCACTACCCCCAACCTCTCCTTGGTGGAGTGATGCAGCTGCATCAAAGTCTTAGGACTAAAGTATACTGCTGACTTGAGAATATTCACTTTCTATCCTGAGGCTACATAATAGTCTTTTAGAATCAACCTAAAATCAGTGGCACACCTGACAGTAGCCTGATCCAATAGCAAGCAATCATCTACAAAAAGAAGATGGGATATTGACTGGGCCTCCAATGCTGGCATATAAGGGGAGATGACGAACCCTAAGGACGTCGCATGAAGAGCCCTCAATAGAATATTAGCATAAATGATACGGAGAGAGAGGTCAACCTTGCCGAAGACCAACACTAGAATAGAAGAACTTCGAGGACGTCTTGTTCACCAAAATGGCAAATGACTGCCTCCAGATGCAAGCTATGATCCAACCTATCCATCAAGGGTGAAATCCGAAGCCTCGCATCGCATCCTCAAGGAACGTCCAACTCATTCGATTGTAGGATCTCTCCATATTAAGTTTAATCGCCATAAATGCCCTACGGGGAGAAGCATGAACTAGATCATGCATAAATTTCTGGGCAACGAGGACATTGTTAGAAATGCTGCGGCCTCTAATAAATGCCCACTACTCTGGAGAGATCAGATGCGGCAAAATGTGCTGCATTCTAAGGGCCATCAGTTTCGTGCATAACTTATACATTGTCATGCACATATTGATCGGTTTGAAGTGGCCCGACTCAGATGCCTCTTATCTCTTCGATATTAGGGCAATAAAAGTCTGCTACCACACCGTCGAATTTTGACTTATAAAGAAAAACTCTTGCACTGCCATCACGATCTCAATATAGATGATAGGTCAATATCATCTGAAGAAAAGGAGGAAAAGATATTTGGACCTGAGGCCTTGTGTTGGGATAAAGACCATAAGGTCCTCCTGATCTCCTCCTCGGTCACCTAGCTAATAAAGTCCCTATTCTCTAGCTCTATTATCTAAAACTTCAGGGTGGGAGAATGGTAGGTTTGGCTGATCCCAATGGATGCTGTCCATCGAGATATGAAAATGTTCACCACCTCCTATCTGATCAAGTCCTCCATAACCTACCATCCTCCAGATCCTTTCATTATCTGAATCTGGTTCGTATGTCTTCGAATGATGGTGGCTTGGTGGAAGAATCTCATATTCCGATCTTTCTCCTTGATCCATTGTACCCCAAACTTCTATCTCTAAAGGACCTCCTACTGCCTCAAAAGCGAGTGATGCTAGGATAACAACCCCCGAAGATCAGCTAGCTCCCTATCTACAAGCCCTCCCTCTCGGTCCTCCCTCTTGGAGCATAGTAATAGATGTCTTGCCTCCAGTCTCCTAAATATGTCACCTACCTCCTTCCTATTCTACCTCTCAAGCCTCCTTGTAAGCTTCAGTCTCCGGGTGATTCTGCACCTAGCATCCCCTCAGATCGAGATGTGAGAGAGGAGTATCAATCGAAAAAAAAACCGAATAATGGTCAGATGTAATCCTTGGCAGGTGATGAACCATGTGAGCAAGATGTGTTTGAATCCAAGTGGAAGTCGCCAAAAGCCCATCAATCCTCTCCCAGATCCTAGCCCCCTCTGTCGATTGTTGCACCATGTGAATCTCGAGCCAACAAATCCCATATCCATAAGGCCATCTCTAAATTCTCTGATCTCCACATCATCGGCATAAGGTCTGCCCCTTGCCCCTTTTTCATGTGGCCCAATGATACAATTAAAATCATCCCCTACCACTATTGGGATTCCTTGATCAATCAAAGTTGTCACTTCACGTCACAAGATCCAGTGCACCACATAATCAATACTCACATATACTCCACACAAAAGCCAAGTAAATCCATTTATTTCAGAAAGAATGATTACAACTTGCTAATCATATTAGAGGCTACACCAACCTTCTACATAATATAATCCCTCCGAATAACCCAACAGACTCAATTGCATAAAATCCCCAAGTAATAGGAAAACTACGTCGAATGCACTCCAGACTCTACCCAATAATCTCATTTCTATTAAAACATACATATTAGGATCATGTTGTTGTAGTATTCTCTTAAAAGAAGATTGGAAGGCTGGTTTCCTTGCCCCCATCATGTTCCACAATAAAATCTTTATAAGAAACTGGTTGTAGAGAAAGGAGCTCCCCTCACTGAGTCACCCCCATTACCAACCAAATGGAGTTCTTCCTTTATCTGCCATTCACTCCCCAACATTGAAAGGGTCTGCTTAACCCAGTCCACCACTTCCTCAGGGTCCATTTCATAATCTGTCCTTCACCCGTGTGCCTAGCATGCAGATCCAACCCTGACTGCCGATGATGCTTGACCTATCCGCGCATGAGGAGGCCTCTCTTTCCTTCACCACTCCTTTCAGGCCCCTTCTCTTCCCACCGCCACCATCATTTGCCATCTTGTCATGGGGTCAGTATTTTCTTATCCCAACATCTGTGCGGCATTCCGACATGCCACACACCAAGGCCAACCCTACCGACTCCTTCTCTCAGACATACTAATAAGCATGCAATAATCCAGCAACATAAGTCAAGCATACAACTCTGTGCTCCTGTCTAGCAACTCTATTGCACTGAACACATGCAACATCTTCAAGTGCCTATAAACAACCCGCAATCCCTCGAGTCAACTGCAATACCCATGCGCACCCCTGTACCATAATATAGACTCTTTTCAAGAGTGCTCCGTAGCTCAGCACCTCTATGTTAACCTTCAGATTTTATCTTTCAAGTCAAGTACTACTCACCCAAGATATCTCGATCCTCATTATACTTTCGTGCCATGATATAGCCATGATGCCACTAATCCTCAATCCACCAAGTTTTCTTTCAATATTACATAGATCAAATCCCCATAGCATGACCATGTAATGCCACTGCTATGCATGAGACTCCAGTTAATCTACCTCTAATATATACCGTCCAGCTAAATCTGCCCAGTTGACATGCTCTGCAGCTCCTCAAAGCTACAGCCAATCGTGTACATTTGAGCCCTCTTAGATTCTACTATCCAACTCCACCATAAGCTTCCATGCCACAATTTCAATCTTGCATCCTCGTATGCCTCCCCATCTATGACCATATCGCACGATAATATTTTTAGTCTACTCGCACATCACTACGTACTGCCACGATCCTGAAGGTTCATGACCATACCATCCAACATCCTCTGTCCATGGTCTGCTCGCACATTATGCACTGTCATGATACTGGCATCTGAGTCTGCCTATCAAGTAAATATATCTGGCTGGCTAATCCTTGCATCAAGCTATCCTCTTCTCAACACAATCCTCTTGGCCATCCTTGATTCTTGGCCCAGCTTCCAAGACATGTATCCAATCGATATTCCATAAGCTCCACTTGTATTCCACGACCAACCAATTTCTGTGGATCCCTGCAAGATATCTCACTACGATGCTCATGAGACTTACCTGTTCGGATAGGCCACATCCTTGCCTGACTAGTTCTCTATCGTCTCTTCGCTCCATTATAGAGATCAAGAATGTATAGAATAACCCAAACAATTTTTTTAGGATAAAACTTCTCGAAAATCCTAACCCCGCACAATATGGCTAGCTCGTCTGACCAGCATTGCCCCAAATGCCTCTATGCGGGATTCTTCAGTGTGGCACCACCATTGCCCTGCAATTGTGCCATGGTGGATCCATCTCCTATGGGCCATGGGAGAGTCAGGAATGCGACCAAAGCTCCATGCCCCTCCTCAAACCAAGAAGAATCCTTGAGTATCAATATATGTCCTGACGGTCCAACATCATGCCAAATGTTGACGCAGAATTTGATCATTATCGGAATTAGCTGGAGTGGAGGCCGATGAGATCGCCGTCGGGGATATGCAAAATAAAGTCTCATCCGGAGCCGATGGGGGACTGGCTTCGGCAGGACCCTCCGACGATCAAGTCAGCTCCGATCAACAGGAATGGAGTGCTCGAAAATGAGTTCCACTGAGCTTAGAGAAGGAGAGGAGAGCTTAGAGATTCGAGATTAGAGTTAGCATATCTGGAGGGTCCTTTATAGATGGAGCTTAATTGATGGTGGCGGTCATACCGTCTGATAGGGAGCTATTGGGACCGCATGAAGTTCGATGTGGAGAGAAAGACATCGTCAGATGGATAGTGACAGCCATACTGACAGGTCACGAGCCGTATGAGATTGGTTATGAAGAGTGGTGTCGTCAGTCGTGGTGGCCATGTCATCCGATCTCATCGTCTGTTGCAGACTGATGGCGACAGTTCGTCCAGAGAAGTTTGGACTGTAGAAAAGTTCGACTGAAGAAAAAGTTCGGAAGGAGCTCGACCGTAGAGGAGTTCGATCGGTTGAAGGGGATGTCTGGGAGAAGTCCAGCTCATGAAGAAATTCAGTCGAAGAAAAAGCTTGGAGGGAGTTCGACTTTCGCAGGTGTCTGGCTGGAACGACACGGAGAGAGTTCGGCTCTTGCGGGAGTCTGACTAAAGCTCGGTGGTTGAGGAGTTTGGCTAAAGCCTGGGCATTGAGAGTTCGAAGGAGCTCGGCCGCTGAGGGGTTTGGCTAAAGCCCGACTGCTGGGAGTCCAAGGAGCTCGGCTGTTAAGCAGTTCGGTCGGCTGCTAGGAGTCCGAAGGAGCTCGATCGCTAAGCAGTTCGATCGGCTATAACAGTTCGACCAAGATCCATCCGCTGAAGCTCTTCTGTGGCTACTGGCCGTATCAGACTGAGCACCGAACTTGACTTCGGCAGGAGCGAAGTTTATCCCCAATAATAGCCCTCCCACTCCCGAGTTCGAAACTCGAAGGAAGGAAGTGCAGAAAAGACGACTGCCGAAGTTCTCTTCTGATCTCCATGCTGGTTCAGGTCGAAGCTCGGGGGAGATCTCATCTTTCGCTAAAGTTGATGTCGAAGTTGAAGTCTGGGAGAGATCTCATCTCCGACCGAGGTTGAGGTAGGCCTCGTCCGCTGTGATCGAGATCGGAGGTTGAGCTCCTCGGGGCGATATTGTCTCCAGCAGCTAAGGTTAATACGGGCGCTCGGGAGAGATTTGATCTTAGGATGAGGTTGTCTTCAATCTTATCTCTGGCCGAGGTTGTCTCAGCCGCTCGAGAGAGATCTTATCTCTGGCAGAGGTTGAAGTTGAAGCTCTCCAGCCAAGGTTGACACAGTCGCTCGGGAGAGATCCTATCTCTAGCCATGGTCGAAGTTGAATCTCTTCAGTCGAGGTAGACACGGTCGCTCGAGAGAGATCTTATCTCTAGCCAAGGTTGTTGCTCGTATTAGGATGAGGTTCTTCTCCTATTTCTAACGGGCTGTGGGGGCACATAAAGATCGCTGTCAGAGCCTCTCCCTCCATCTCGTCCTTTATGAATGAGGCCTTCACTCAAAAGAGATCTTATCTCTGATCGAGGTTGTCCACGATCGCTCGGAAGAGATCTTATCTCTGGCCGAGGTTGTCCACGGTCGCTCGAAAGAGATCTTATCTCTAGCCGAGGTTATTGCTCGCGTTAGGACAAGATTCTCCTTCTATTCCTAACGGACTGTGGGGGCACATAAGGGCCGCTGTCAGGGCCTCTCCCCCCATCTCATCCTTTATGAATGAGGCCTTCGCTTGGAAGAGATCTTATCTCTAACCGAGGTTATCTCGGTCGCTCGAAAGAGATCTTATCTCTAGTCGAGGTTGACTTGATCGCTTGGGAGAGATCTTATCTCTAGCCGAGATTGTCAACGGTCGCTCGGAAGAGATCTTATCTCTAGTCGATGTTGGCAACGGTCACTTGGAAGAGATCTTATCTCTAGCCAAGATTGTTGCTCATGTTAGGAAGGACGAGATTCTCCTCCTATTTCTAACGGACTGTGGGGGCACATAAGGGCCGCTGTCAGGGCCTCTCCTCCCATCTCGTCCTTTATGAACGAGGCCTTCGCTCGGAAGAGATCTTATCTTTAGCCAAGATTATTTCGATCTCTCGAGAGAAATTTTATCTCTAGCCGAAGTTGACTCGGTCGCTCGGAAGAAATCTTATCTCTAGTCGAGATTGTCAACGATCGCTCGAAAGAGATTTTATCTCTAGCCGAGGTTATTGCTCCGTTAGGACGAGGTTCTTCTCCTATTTTTAACGAACTGTGGGAGCACATGAAGACCGCTGTCAGAGCCTCTCCCTCCATCTCATCCTTTGTGAACGAGGCCTTCGCTCGAGAGAGATCTTATCTCTAGCCGAGGTTGTCTCGATCGCTCGAAGAGATCTTATCTCTAGCCGAGGTTGTCCTTGATCGCTCGGAAGAGATCTCTTATCTCTAGTTGAGATTGTCAACGATCATCGAGATTGTCGACGGTCGCTCGAGAGAGATCTTATCTCTAGCCGAGGTTATCTTGGTCGCTCAAAAGAGATCTTATCTCTAGCCGAGGTTGTCCATGATCGCTGTTAGGACGAGAGATCTCCTATCTTCCTAGCCGAGGTTGACTTGATCGCTTGAAAGAGATCTTATCTCTAGCCGAGGTTGTCAACGATCGCTCGAAAGAGATCTTATCTCTAGCTAAGGTTGTTGGTCACATTAGAACGAGGTTCTCCTCCTGTTCCTAATGGGCTGTGGGGGCACATAAGGACCGCTGTCAGGGCCTCTCCTCCCATCTCATCCTTCGTAAATGAGGTCTTTGCTCGAAAGAGATCTTATCTCTGGCTGAGGTTGTCATCGATTGCTCGGAAGAGATCTTATCTCTAGCCGAGGTTGAAGGTCTTTGACCTACTCGTGTTAGGATGAGATTCTCCTCCTATTCCTAACACGGTAACTATCGACTGCTTCTTTCCTATCATCATATTTTTGCACCTAGAAATAATATTATTGAAAGAAAGTTACTGGCAACGCATTCCCGAGTTTCTTGTGTTTCAGGGTCATAGTAGTATTTTTCCTCCGCGTTTCTTCATTCGGATGACCTTTTCTATTTCACGCTGGCCTCCTCAATTTGGAGCATGCTTCTCTCGATGCTGGGAGGTGTCGAATCATCGATGTACCAAGTTCCTCACCGAGATAATACTGATGACATCGTGAGGCGGCCGACCTTATCATTTCTGATTACGGCAGCATCCTTAGCCGATCTTCTCCTATCGAAGAAATTTATCCAGCCGCTCCTTCCTGACGAGCTCCTCAATTTTATCTCGAAGCTGGATGCATTCCTCAGTGTCATGGCCGTGGTCGCGATGGTAGAGACAGTACTTGCTTCGATCGTGCTTATTCGGAGGAGACCATAATCCTTCTGGTCTTGGCAGCTGATTCTTAACTTTGGTGAAAATCTGAGTTCGAGGAGCGTTGAGGGGAGCGTAGTCGTGAAATCTTCTGGGAGGAGGGCTTCTTCGCGTCCCTCTGTCGGAGCTTCCTCGATGGCGAGCTCGAGGAGTTCGGACCCACCTGCTTTCAGAGAAAGTCCGTGAGCATGGTCGAACTTCGCTCGGCTCTCCATCATCCGCCAGTCGCTCTCTCAAGGCTTCTTCATCCTTCAACTTGAAGGCTTCTTCTGCACGGACATATCTCTCGGCTCGAGCCAGCAGATCGGTGAAGTTCTTAAGATACTTTTTTTCAGGGAGAATAGCAAGTCATTTTTCTAAAGACCGTCCTTGAGTGCGGCCATCGCAATAGACTAGTCTAAGTCTCAGACCTCCAATGCCGTGGCATTAAATCGGATGACGTAAGTCCGGATGAATTTCTTCCGCTTCTTCTTGACATTCATCAGGAAATCCGAACCTCAGTACGGACGTCGGCTGCTGATGAAGTGAGCCGTGAACTGACTACTCATCTGGTCAAAGGAGAAGATCGTACTCGGCTTCAATACCGAGTACTAATTTCTTGCTACTCCCTTTAAGGTAGATGAAAAAGCTCGGCACAATATGGCGTCTGAAGCACCATAGAGTAGCATCATGGCATGGAAGACCTCTAGATGATCAATCGGATCAGAAGTTCCATCGTAGCTTTTCAGTTGAGGGAGCTCGAAGTTCGGTAGAATGGATTCTTGCATAATTCGGAGGAAGAATGGAGGTTCGGCATGGATGTCGGCATGATGAGCCAGGATGACGTGGTCGAGCTCTTCAATCCGTCGATCCATCTCCCACAGTTTATGATCGAGGACGTCGTCTTGGTTGCAGATCTTGAAGGACTTCCAGCTACAAATGGGGAAGGTCTCCCCCAGAAGAGAACTATGATCCGAACACGGATCCTCGGCTCTCTATTTCTTCTTTTCAGGGGCGACGGCCCTGGTAGTCTTTCTTGGGACCGATTTCCAATATTTCGATGGTGGGTTTCTTGGTGGAGTCGCCACCGGGGGCTGCTCTATGGCCTGCATTGCCTTCATGAGGCCACGGACCTATCGGACAAGCAGGTTGAGCTACTTCACATCCACCGTGGGTACAGATGGAACCTGAGCTACCGGGGCTGAAGTAGAAACAGACGGATCTGGATGGGATTGGACCACGACGGCCGTCGAGCACCGAGTCGAAGCTCTCTTAGGAGGCATTTTCTCCTGAAAAAAGAACTCTAGTGAGAAAGAAGAGAGATCTCTGAAGAGAGAAAAATCATCATCGAGCACTCCTTTAAAAATAAGGAAACCTCGAAGGTTCAAGCCCTTCCTCTAGCGTCAATCTGTTGACGCAGAATCTGATCATCGTCGAAATCAGCTGGAGCGGAGGTCGATGAGGTCGCCATCGAAGATCTACAAAATAAAGTTCCGTCTGAAGCCAGTGGGAGGATGGCTCCGGCAGGACCCTCCGACGATCAAGTCAGCTCCAGCTAATAGGAATGGAGTGCTCGAGAATGAGTTCCATTGAGCTTAAAGAAGGAGGGGAGAGCTTAGAGATCAGAGATTAGAGTTAGCATATCTAGAAGATCCTTTATAGGCGGAGCTTAATTGATGGTGGCGGCCATACCGTCTGGTAGGGAGCCGTTGGGGCCGCATGGAGTTTGGTATGGAGTGAAAGGCATCGTCAGATGGATAGTGACAGCCATACTGGCAGGTCACGGACTGCATGGGATTGGTTATGGAGAGTGGTATTGCCAGTAGTGATGGCTATAGTCTGGTCTCGTCGTCTGTTGCAGACTGATGGCGACAGTTCGTCCAGAGGAGTTTGAACTTGTAGGAGAGTTCGGCCGAAGGAGAAGCTCGGAAGGAGCTCGACCGTAGAGGAGTTCGACCGACTGAAGGAGATGTTTGGGAGAAGTTCGACTCCTGAAGAAATCTGATCGAAGAGGAAGCTTGGAGGGAGTTTGGCTCCCGCAGGCATCTGACTGGAACGATGCGGAGAGAGTTCGGCTCTTGCGGGAGTCTGACTGAAGCTCGGCGGTTGAGGAGTTCGGCTAAAGCCCGGGCGCTGGGAGTCCAAAGGAGCTTGACCGCTGAGGGGTTCGACTAAAGTCCGGCTGCTGGGAGTCTAAGGAGCTCGACCGTTAAGCAATTTGGTCGGCTGCTATGAGTTCAAAGGAGCTCGGCCGCTAAGCAGTTCGGTCGGCTGTAACAATTCGGTCAAGACCCATCCGCTGCAACTCTTCCATGGCTACTGGCCGCATCAGACTGGGCACCGAACTTGACTTCGGCAGGAGCGGGATTTATCTCCAACACCAAATATCATGGCTATGTTGCACCTTGGCCAACCATTGCTTTCCTCAATACCTTGGTAAGGCATCTCGATCCCTAATCTCTACCTCGGAAGTTCCAAAGTATTAAGCTAGGTTGCAACCCAGCGAAGCCAAATCCTTCACAGCACCATACCATGTCTATGCTGGCACCTCCTGTGATATGCCTGTGGCCAAGCCCATGACAATTCTCTCCTACTCAGGTTGTCAATGCCCTCATCAACGTCTAAACTACTTCTTGACAATTGGTCGCCAAGACCAAGCTTTCATTATAGCCACTGCAATCATGATTCCTTAAGTCAAAGCCCCATGGCCTTGATATCCTCAGTTCTTTCTCTACCACTGAGAATCCATCATCCACACCATACTGACTCTTTTATAGAACCAAACTACTTTCAACCTTGACAAGAAGTTTCTGTCATACACCTCTGGTCATCTGACTTTCCAATTACATGGCACTTCTCGGACCCATCCAAGACTTGACTTTCGACTGCTCCAATTTGAAAGTGGCCACTGCATCCTTTAAGCACATTATGGTCTTTTGACCATCAACTCTCACTGAACTTTATGGTACTCCTTGGACTCTTTCAAAGCTTTACTCCCAATTTTTTAATCTAAGAGCGGCCACTTCTTCCATCAAAATATAATCCACTTGCCAGCAATACCAAATGGCTCTCCTTGGATTTCCTCTAAAGCTTAACTTCTATCCATCCGAATCTCGAAGTGGCCCTCCACATGAGTCTCCTCTGGCAACTCATCTCTAAACGCCAGGCTTTGCTTCATACCTATCTTGCGGTCTTATGGTACTTCTACCTTTCTCTTCAGCACTATGCCTTCGGATCCTACCACACCACATTAATGTCAAGTACTAACAAGTCATCTCATAACTTCACATTGTTCCATACCAATGCAGACCATAGATGCTACCAAGCGAGATCCTGATATCCGATCAAAGCCACATTCCATCTTGCTCGAGTGCCTCAACATAGTAGTCTTTACTTCGAGCTCCAATCATCTACCTCAGTAGAACTAATTGCTCATGCTATTCTCTATAATCCTCAACTTATTTTGATTATCTTTGTGTTTTCACTCCGAGTCTGCAGTGCCAACATAAGGTTACCCCACAGGCGTACCTCACTCTATGACTCCAGCCCCTTGATACTTCCTGCATCAAATATCTGAGCCTAATAGCGCTTCACAGCATGATCGATCCATTCTACCTCATAGCCACTCCTGCCAATACTGAGCAGTCCTTATGCTTCATCTCTTATAGCCTGATATCGCATGCCTGTACAACAAGTAAGCACCCTCGACCAAATATCTGCCTCTAGTACCTGAGCTTTCCAATGCTTTTACTCTAAGAGCAGTCCCATTAAGTTTGATTATTTTATTTCTTACCATTTAAGTATTTCAGCTTCACAATTATCCACACAAGAAATGGCTTTTTCCAAGATTCCCATATTTTTGTGCAACTAAGTTTCATGACTCTCCAAGTCTTCATCTCAGCCTGCACTTTAAAATTTGAATGCTATATCTTTTCCTACGCTGTAGATATATCTTAGTACCTCAGTCCATTTATCTAGTTCTATCTCTTTGGAGATTTTAGTTTCTCGATATGCTCTGCCTTGTAACTTGGCACATAGCCTAACTGCTTCAGCATTCATGAGCACTCTTCATCCTGAATTTATTTTTTTAGTCATAAATTAGTAAACCTTCACTTCAACAGACTTCCGTCCACTTGTGCAATCAATGAGCAACCTTAATCATTTAGCATTGAGCACATTGCCTTACAACATGCTCCCCCACTTTGAATCATTGACACTCATAATAGACTCAGACATCCAGCAACTAGACTTCAATATCTCTGGATCTCTTCACTACTTTGGATATCCCTGTATCTGCAGCTAAATGCATGCAATCTGATACCACACGTACCAGAAGCCAACAACAACCATAATGTCGACTATCAACTTAGCCAACCTTTGGCTCTAGTACCAACTATCACGGGATGAGTGTTTTTTTACCTAAACACCCATACAGCATCCCGACATGCTACACACTAAGACCAGCCCTCCTGAGTCCTTTCCTTGGACATACTAATAAGCATGCAGCAATCTAGCAACATAAGCCAAGCATACAATTCGGTGTCCCTGCCTAGCAATTTTGTTGCACTGAATACATGTGACACCTTCAAGTACCCGCAAGCAATCCAACCCCTTGAATTGACCGCAATACCCATGCACACCCCTGTGCCATAACATAAACTCTTTCCAAGAGTGCTCCGTAGCTTAGCACCTCTATGCCAACCTTCAGACTTTGTCCCTCAAGCTATGTATTGTTCATCCAAGATATCTCAATCCTCAGTATACTTACATACTATGACATAACCATTATGTCACTAATCTGCAACCCACCAAGCTGCCCTTCAATATTACATAGACCAAATTTCCATAGCACAACTAAGCAATGCCACTGCTATGCATGGCCAATCCATCTCTAGTACTGCCAAGCTAAACCTGCCAAGCCGACATGCTCTGCCTGTCCTCAACATCCGCCACTGCTGCTCCTTTCGATCCGCTCCCACCAGCCTCCGGCTATACTAGAACCAAGCTCCCTTGTAGGCCCTCCTCGGCTAGCCTAGTCGATGGGTCCAAAGGCCTAGATAGGCTATAGGCCCGCTTTAAAGATGCCCTATTAGCCTTCGCCATATAAAAGTTTGGGCTTGGACTCTCCTCAAAGCCCATGTCCATAGCATCTGGGCCCAGCTCATCAGCTAGGGCCCTGAATCCAGCTCCCACCTCTCCACTTTTGAATCAGCCCGCTTCGGCACCCTTCTTGGACTTCGTCGGTGAGTGGCGGCGGACTACCTTGGACGGTTCCTGCCAGCCGTCGAAGTCAGACAGTGATCCAAGAGAGTTGGCCATCTATTGTGGCAAACTCGATGAGGGAGAGGAACTCGAAGCGAACGATTCCAGGTTAGAGTTAGACGTCCTCTCCACCTTCATCGACGGCCTAGAAGGTTTAGGTTGTCGGATCCAAGATGTAGCCACACACGGATCCATTCTTGGCCTGATCATCTTCGGCAGCTACTCCCTCTCCACCGCCACCCCCTCCGCCACCTCCACTATCATGGAACTCGCTAGGAAATTCTCCAGTTAAAGCCCATGGCCTAGATGTGTCTTCTCCTCCAGCGAGAAGCTGTAATCGCCATCATTGTGGCCTATCCAGCTATAACGATAGCACACCATCGAAACGTTTTCATTAATAAACGGCCGCCAGAATAGTCCTGCACTCCCTCATATTGAAACCCCTGGTTTCAAAGAGTTCCACTACATCTATCTCCACCCAGGCTCTAGCAAATCCGGTCTTCCGATGATGATTAATGAACTTATCAAGTTCGATCGGCTTCTCGGCCTCCTCTACAATCCCCATCAACACCTCTGGTGGATGGCATTGGCCCTTGGGACAAAATCTGGGACCGATGGTTCTACCACCTTTAGTTGGCCCACGACGAACTAGGGCCCTCCATTAAGCACCTTTCGACAATCCTTAGCTAACCGAAGTCGCATCAAGTGTTGGTCCTCCGCAAGGGCAAATGGCTCCGGCTCATACTGCAATTGCCTATAGAGTTTAAACTTCTTCGCCACCCAATCGGTCGGAACCTACCGACCAAGGCTACGGGCTAGCACTGATACATCCATTTACTGACTTTGAGAGGCCTCGAGTTTCTCCTCCGAAAACTCTAGAATCTTGGTGAAGAAGAACTGCTCCATCTTATTTGGTATAATCCAGTGCTCCATCCATCAGGACTGTCTCGCCGGACCCTGAGCAATACGAGCCCATGAGCGTTCTCTTCCACTAGACTGGGACGATGAGCAACCACTACCGCCGCTCATCTTCTTCCCTTTCTCCGCCATATCCATCCACAACCAAACGATGGCAACAGCCCACCACCAGTTCGTTCCAATGTCACAAAGATCGTATGGAAATTAAAGCAGCTTCCAAACGACCGCACCAGGAGCTTCGTGGACTTTTCACCTTGTTAGAAATCCCAGTAGTTTCAAGCTTGAGAGGTGAGGTCTTGAGTTTGAGAAGAATGATCATACTCTCACTAAATTTATTCTCAATAAAAAAATATAACATGAAAAATTAGTGGGCAATGTTTGTATGCGATTTTGTCTTTTAATTTTGTTCGTGCGCGAATCTTCTTCGATCGCGCAACATTCGCGCGATAAGCGAAGTTTAAAATATATGTGGAGGCAGATATGGCATACATTGTGGTGCCCAAATCAGTAGGCACGGCGGATCAAGCGTTCGCATAAATTTTCGCATGTTCCATATCACCTGACACATGGCCGACGTAGCCGTTAAGACCGCATAATAGCACGTGCAGATCAACGGCTCTGATCGGCTCTCTACCATCGAAAAGTTAAACAACAACTTAACAATTACCCCACGTAACTGTCAGCTGGACAGCCGGAACCTTTCCTGCCGTTTCTGGTCTGTCACTCAGACGCGTCGCTGCCCCCTTCTCCAAGATGGCGGCAGATGGCGGAGGCGAGTCCTCCTCCGCCAGCGTCGGTGGTGGAGGAGGAGGACGGCAGGCCGGGTCAGCGGAGGAGGTGAGGAGGGCGCGGAGGGAGTCGATCCCGCCGTACATGAGGGCGGTGTCGGGGTCGCTGGGGGGTCTCATGGAGGCGTGCTGCCTGCAGCCCATCGACGTGATCAAGACGCGGCTGCAGCTGGACCGGACCGGGAGCTACCGGGGGATCGCGCACTGCGGGGCGACGGTGGTGCGGACGGAGGGGGTGCGGGCCCTCTGGAAGGGGCTCACCCCCTTCGCCACCCACCTCACCCTTAAGTACGCCCTCCGCATGGGCTCCAACGCCCTCTTCCAGTCCGGCTTCAAGGACCCCGCCACCGGCCACCTCTCCAACCGCGCCCGCGTCCTCTCCGGCTTCGGCGCCGGCGTCCTCGAGGCCCTCGTCATCGTCACCCCCTTCGAGGTGAGCCCCCTTCTTTGCTTTTATCCTTTCTTTTTTCCGACTTTCTATAACTAATTATACTGGCAAAATGATCGGGTGCTGTAAATGTTTTCCTTTTGGGGGTCTTTTCATTTGATCTTTATTATTCTTTTCGATTGAAGTTTTTTCAGCTCTTTGATCCTTGCTTAGTCTCTCGTACGTTCTCTAGGGTTTCTTGTAGACCTCGATTTTTTATGTTTATGGATCTTTGATGGGTCTCGAGAAATATATGGCATGTATTAAATTCTACATATATTTTGGAGGTATAGATCGGGGAAGCTGTGAAATTATGCTAGTCGGGGACTAAATTAGATTCTTTTGATTACAGTGGTCTGAGATTTTGTCCAGCACGTTCTGATACATTAAAATTCTGCAATCATTCGGAATAAGTGATCAGCCTGAGCCAGTGGCATATGACAATATAACTTCTTTTTTAAGAACGTCGGTTTCCCAATGGTGTATTGTTACATGCCAGCGTGAATCTAGGATGCAATGAATTTTTGTTATTGTTATCGTGTCACACAAATTTTGGAATAGGCTCGCAATAAGTTGAGTAGAGCAAGGTAAGACTTGTACCCCTAGTTTTGTTCCAACTCACACCTGAAATATGAAAACAAATCTAGTTATCAAAATTAGACCTCATTTTAGAAGAGTCTTACATGTCATCATCGTTGAAATCTTCATGCCACAAACTAACATACAAAAATAAAAAAACCCAGGAAAATTTGCTATTTCCAATGAATTTTAATCGGGTAATTATGAAAGGTCTTGTATCTTTGCATTATCAGCTGATCTTGCAATTTAGATCCGTATTGATGGATACTTGGTGGATACAGATTTTGGTTCATGCATTTGTAAACCATGGCTTTTAGGTAGCATCAGGTATGGTGCTTCTGGCCATGTGTTACCACAGTCTGCTTTGCAGTTTTCCAGTGATTGGACAAATCAAACAGCTTAAAACATCTGGTTTTAGAGATCACTTATAGATTGCCTACATTTAGTAATTATGGCTATCCATCCCAGTCTTGTTTAAAGAGTAATACATCTTTTACAACACCATACATGTGTTTTCAAAATGGTATAGTGAGGATCTGTGCAGGTTTGTATTTAGTCCCACATTGGTTGTGCACCAAGGAGATCTTGGTACTCATATGGGACCAACAATCCCAAATAACATATCCTTGCTAGCTTTTTTAGATGAAGTCTTAGGTTGTTACAAATGGTATCAGAGGTGAGATAACCAATGATCCATATGGATGAAGGGACATTTGTAGTCCGAGCTCTTTTGGGGTAACCAGGGGCCGAACATGGTTTTTGTGATTGCATTTTATTGGATTTGGGTCCTTAGCTTGATAAAGATACTAGTACTTAAATAGAGAGAGTGTGTGAGGGCCCATGCAGGCTTGTATTAGTTTCATTACGTGTTAGGGGATCTTGGGTATTTATACAGGGCAAAGGGGCCCAAATAACATCTTCTAGCTAGTCTTTTTAGGTGAGGTCATGGGTTGTTGTCGATATTATTTTTCATTTTTATTTTATATATGAAAGACGAAATGCTCTTGGACGGTCATTGGTCCAATTGGAAGTATTGGTAAAGGTGCTTTCTATGCTTGCAGTTGGTCTTTTTGTTCTCTATTGCTTATTCCTTTGGAAGTTTTGAATTCAACAAGTCTACTATGTTTCAAAATTTTAGCATACCTTTTATCTTAAAAAAGGTCTTCTTTTGTGGGACTCAATATTCAATGGTTGTGTGAGTTAGAAAGAAACCATTGCAAAGATTTTGGATAGGATTCATTTTTCTCAAAGTCAGTGGAATCATCTATTGCTCAATGGCTATGAACATGGCTAAAACTTGAAAGGATAATCTTTTTTGTTACTGTGTTGTTACTTTGAAGAAGTTAAGGCAAAAGTAAGAAGGCACTAGGAATATGACGTGATCTAGTTCAATGATTGAATTGATCAAATGAAATAAACTCTTACCTTATCGTGCAAGCAGGATTTGGTAGCATCATACTACTTTATTCATATGTTAAGATTGAATGTGTTTGTGGATTTCAAGGTATTAAGCTTCTCCAGATGATTAACTTATGCATGTCTAGAAGGATGATTGTGCAACTAATGACATAAAAAAATTGCTGTACTTTCTTTCAAAGAGAAAAGATACCTAGTGTTTGCAAAGGAAATCAATTTATTCTTCAAGTGTGTTAAAAGGGCACATAACTCAGAAATATTCATGCTTGTTGAAAAAGGAGATCATTTCTCTCTTTGGAAAGGGGTTACAAACTATTTTAGGTGAAAATTGTTAATCTGTGTAGAAACCTCATTGTTGGAATGGTAGATATGCTTCTTGGCCTTTCTTTTCAGGAAAGAAAAATATTATAAGGATTTCTTGCATTTAACTCTTTTCTCTGAAATGATTTTCTTGGACTACTGGTTACCAGAACAAGTTTAATGCAATGACATTGCAATCCTCGAAAATGAATAAGGCTTCATGTGGAAGGGAATGTGAAGTTTAATTTGGGGAAGGAAGAAGATTTCCAAGGGATAACTGTTTATCTTTTCCCTTTCTTTTGATGCACATTGCAATGCAGACTGCCTTTTCTATCTCTAAATGGTGTAGATCAATTCAGGTGTTGGATTTGAGTAATATTAATTGCCCTTGGCGAAGAGGAAATAAAATGCAAAGATTTGAGTGAGAAAAATGATCCCTTCTTTTCAGCCATTATTATCATAATAATGCAAGTTTTTATATGTGAATCCAAGTAAAGCAAATTCCACATTTTCCTTGATGGGGAAGGAAGATGCATTGTTACTCAGAACTTATCTTTAGAAAGAGATCAGTCTGAAATAATAACTTGTGAGAGAATCTGTTTTAAGCCAGATGGAGCGGTAGTGATACGGATGGTAAGGAGTAACCAGTTCATATAAACTACTCTTGTATGTTCTGAGATTGGCAACAGCATGTGGCTTACATTGATCTATTGCAAATTCACATAATGGATCAGCTATTTGAGAGCATCAGAATACGTGCAGTTTTAAGGGCGGGTGTTTTTCATTGCTGCAAATTGGGCAGGGTGGTTCAGGTTGAGGACTGACCTAATGCAACCCATCTCCTGTATCTCCCGACGCAACCAGACCTCCGGTTGGGATTTCACCTACCAAGCCAACCTAATCAGCTAAATTTTGTTTGGATAAGATTAGGGTTGGCTTGGGTTGGATTGGTCGGGTTAGGTTGGATTATATAAGTAATTTTAGATCAGGGAAAAGTTTTGGACTTCTTTTGTTAGGTTAGTATTTAGTATTTGGTTGGTTGGGATCTTATTTAGGGGCAGCTGTGCAACCCAATACTAAATAGTGTAAAGAATGTTTTAAATAAAGCATGTAAGTATTTCATATGAAACATAACTGTAAATTTATTTATTTATTTGTTAGGTTGAGTTGGGTTAGGGTTGTGGTTGCCTTGGATTTTTGAGCTCGAGCCCAACCCTAGTTCATAAAATCTCAGCCCCACCCTGACCCATTGAGTGGGTTTGGCTCGTCCGGTTCAGGTTGAGCCCACCCAGGTTTCACCCCTAGTTTGTATAAAAGTTTTGCTTCCATTTGTTTCATTGAGTAAATAATATACTTAAAGTTTACAAACACTATTTATTAAGTTCTTTAAATCTTTATGGTGATTTTCTTTTTGCAGATTTTTTAACCCCTGCTGGTTGGTTTATACTGACTGGAGTAAATTATTATATATTGGATTCACAATTCTAGAAGTCTAAATATTTTTGTAGCATGAATACAGGTGGTCAAGATCAGATTGCAACAGCAAAAAGGTTTGAGCCCTGAGCTTTTGAAATACAAGGGTCCAATACATTGTGCAAGGATGATCATTCGTGAAGAAGGAATTTTTGGGCTCTGGGCAGGAGCAGCACCCACTGTTATGCGTAATGGAACAAACCAGGCTGCCATGTTCACAGCCAAGAATGCGTTCGACATCATTCTGTGGAAGAAACATGAAGGGGATGGAAAAGTGCTTCAGCCATGGCAATCTATGATTTCTGGGTTCCTGGCTGGGAGTGCAGGTCCTGTCTGTACGGGCCCCTTTGATGTTGTTAAGACAAGGTTAATGGCTCAAAGCAGATCAGGTGGTGAGGTCAAATACAAGGGCATGATCCATGCAATCAGAACAATATTTGCTGAAGAGGGATTGCTTGCTCTTTGGAAAGGGTTGCTTCCTAGGCTTATGAGGATTCCACCTGGGCAGGCTATTATGTGGGCTGTTGCTGATCAAGTGACCGGACTCTATGAAAGAAGATACTTGCAGAGTGCTCACCTATGAGTTTTTTTTCCCCCTTCTAATCCCGCTTCATCCAAATTCAAGAATAATAGGATTTTTTCCTTGCGTCCTTTTCCTTTCAAATGCCTTAGTGGGCTTGCCTCCTAATCTGAAATAAGATATAGACTGTAGAGCGTGAAAAATTACAGATGGTTTGGAGTCTTCGGACAAACTTGTTGAGTCTTCTCTACGTCAAGAAAACTGTTCACAGGTTTTGTTGGAATTTACGAGATATTGCTTCAATTCCGACATCTGTTAATATCGTGATAGCATCTGTGACTTGCATTTGAATCAGTGCAGTTTTGTCGCGCCAATAACTAGGATTCTCTTCTCTGTGTCATGGAATTTCTTTAACGCAACTTCTCCGTGCAGCTATGCCTTGCTGCTCAGATGCTTTTCAGACGTACTTTTGGTCTGCGCACCTGCAAATTTCTAACATTTCTGGGTGGATACTGTTCATAAGCCAGGATTTAATTTGTCATTCACTGATTGGTATCAGTAGGCGTTGAATGGTTTATTACTACTGTAGAATCTGGAAGCTGCACCCATTCTTTCAATAAATAATGATGATACCAAGATTTCATTTAAAAATCATTAACTGGGCTTGCCATACATCCAAACATGCATGCGGCTGAGCTCTTATTGGCGACAGTGATAGAGGTGGATTTCACCTTGCAAATCAGCACATTTGATCTTTATGGCACATTGCAGCATCCATTTGGCTGGATTTTAGTATATATTGACGCAGAAATTGGTCGTCACCGGAGTTCACTGGAGTAGAGGCTGATGAGGTCGTCGTCAGAGACCTGCAAAATAAAGTCTCATTCGGAGCTGGTGGGGGTGGCTCCGACAGGATCCTCCGACGATCAAGTCAGCTCTGGCTAATAAGATTGGAGTGCTCGGAATGAGTTTCGGAGCTTGGGAGAAGGAGAGGAGAGCTTAGAGATCCGAGAGATTAGCGTATCTGGAGGGTCCTTTTTATAGCGGAGCTTGATGGTGACAGCTGCAGCCGCATGCTGGCGGACCGCTCGAGGTTCAGCGGAGTCAGTCTCACGGGAAGGTGCCGTCTACGGCGGGTTGATGGTGACAGCCATCGCCGCCTGACAGCGGGTCGCTATTGCTTGTAGCGGACTGATGGTGATGGCTGTAGAGCCAGCCGAATGAAGGGTTGAAGGCCTTCATCGTGTGCTCATTTCGGAGGAGTTCGGACTCCTAAAGAGAAAGCTTGGAGAAAATTCGACTCCTATAGGCGTCTGGCTGGAGGTACGCGGCTAAGACTCGGTTGCTGGGGAGTTCGGTAGGAGCTCGGTCGGTCGAAGGGGGCGTCAGGGAGGAGTTCGGCTTCCGAAGAAGTCTCTCCGAAGGGTGTCTGGGGTGAGTCCAGCTCCCGAAAAAGTTCGTCCGAAGGGTGTCTGGGATGAGTCCAGCTCCCGAAGAAATTCGGTCGGAAAGAAAGCTTGGAGGGAGTTCGGCTCCCGCAGGCGTCTGGCTGTAACGACGTGGAGAGAGTTCGGCTCTTACGGGAGTCTGACTGAAGCTCGGCAGTTGAGTTCGGCTAGAGCCCGACTGTTAGGGAGTCCGAAGGAGCTCGACCGCTAAGTAGCTCGGTTGGCTGAACGGGTTAGAAGAAGCTCGGCCGCTGGGGGTTCGGCTAAAGCCCGTCTGCTGAAGCTCTTCTGCGGCTACTGGTTGCATTAGGCTGAGCATCGAACTAGATTTCAGCGAAAGTGGGATTTATCTCCAACACTAGCCCCCCCACTCCCAAGTTCGAAAATTGAAGGAAGAAAGTGCAGGAAAGGCGACTGTCGAAGTCTTCCTCTGAGCTCCGTGCTGGTCCAGGTCGAAGCTCGGGGGAGATCTCATCTCCAGCTAAAGTTGATATCGAAGTTGAAATCTAGGAAAGATCCCATCTCCAACCGAGGTTGAGGAAGGCTTCGTCCACTGCGATCGAAGTCGGAGGTTGAGCTCCTTGGGGCGACATTGTCTCCTACGGTCGAGGTCGATGCAGACGCTCGAGAGAGATCTGATCTCAGGACGAGGTTGTCTCCGATCTTATCTCTGGCCAAAGTGAAAGTTGAAGCTCTCCAGCTGAGGTTGACACAGTCACTCGGGAGAGATCCTATCTCTAGCCGAGGTCGAAGTTGAAGCTCTCCAGCCGAGGTTGACATGGTCACTCAGAAGAGATTCTATCTCTAACCAAAATTGAGGGAGGCTTCGTCCGCTGCGATCGAAGTCGGAGGTTGAGCTCCTCGGGATGACATTGTCTCCTACAGCCGAGGTCGAATTTGAAGCTCTCCAACCGAGGTTGGCCCGATCGCTCGGGGGAGATCTTATCTCCTTTGCCCGAGGTTGATGCGGGCGCTTGCATTAAGACGAGGTTCTCCTCCTGTTTCTAACTTCGACTTTGCTCGCGTAAGGACGAGGTTCTCCTCCTATTTCTAACGGGCTGTGGGGGCACATTCGGACCTGTCGTCCATCTTTCCCATCTCGTTCTTTGTGAACGAGGCCTTCGACTTTGCTCGCGTTAGGACGAGGTCCTCCTCCTATTCCTAACGGGCTGTGGGGGCACATACGGACCGTCGTCCGCGCCTCTTTCCCATCTCGTCCTTTGTGAACGAGGCCTTCGACTTTGCTCGCGTTAGGACGAGGTCTCCTCCTGTTCCTAACGGGCTGTGGGGGCACATTCGGACCGTCGTCCGTCTCCCCCATCTCGTCTAAGGTGAACGAGGCCTTCGACTTTGCTCGCGTTAGGACGAGGTCTCCTCCTGTTCCTAACGGCTGTGGGGGCACATACGGACCGTCGTCCGTGCCTCTCCCCCCATCTCGTCCTTTGTGAACGAGGCCTTCGACTTTGCTCGCGTTAGGATGAGGTCCTCCTCCTGTTCCTAACGGGCTGTGGGGGCACATTCGGACCGTCGTCCGTCTCCCCCCATCTCGTCTAAGGTGAACGAGGCCTTCGACTTTGCTCGCATTAGGACAAGGTCCTCCTCCTATTCCTAACAGGCTGTGGGGGCACATATGGATCGTCGTCCGCGTCTCTCCCTCCATCTCGTCCTTTGTGAACGAGGCCTTCGACTTTGGGAAGGTCTTATTTTCCATGGCCGAAGTTGACCTGGGGGAGATCTTGTCTCCTGCAACCGAGGTTTAGAGGTCTTTGGCCTGCTCGAGGGAGATGTTATCTCCTGCAGTCGAGGTTGAAGCGGGCACTCGGGGGAGATCTTATCTCCTGCGGTCGAGCTTTCCTCGGGGGAGATCTTATCTCCTGCTGCCGAGCTTTTCTCGGAGGAGATCTTATCTCCTGCGGTCGAGGTTAAAGCAGGCACTCGGAGGAGATCTTATCTCCTGCGGTCGAGCTTTCCTCGGGGGAGATCTTATCTCCTACGGCCGAGGTTGAAGCGGGCGCTCGGAGGAGATCCTATCTCCTACGGTCGAGCTTTCTTCGGGGGAGATCTCATCTCCTGCCGAGGTTGTTGCTCACGTTAGGATGAGGTTCTCCTCCTATTTCTAACGCGGTAATTATTGACTGCTTCTTTCCTATCATCGCATAGTTTTTGCATCCAAAAATGATATTATTGAAAAGAAAGAATTTTATAGAAAGAAAGTTATTGGCAACGCATCCCTAAATTCTATGTTTCAGGGTCGTGGTAGCGTTGTTCCTCCGCGTTCTCTCCGACAGTAAGTCCCAGGTCGGACGACCTCCTCTATCTCATGCTGGCCTTCTCAATTTGGAGCAAGCTCTTGGCTTCGTCGCTGGAAGACGACGAATCGCCGATGTACCAAGCTCCTCCCTGGGGTAACGCTGATGACGTCGTGAGGCGGCCGATCTTGTAGTTTCTGGTTACGGCAGCGCCTTTAGCCGATCTTCTCCTGCCGAAGGAATTTACCCAGTCGCTCCTTCCTGATGAGCTCCTCAATTTCGTCTCGAAGCTAAATGCATTCCTCGGTGTCGTGGCCGTGGTCGCGATGTAGAGGCAGTACTTGCTTCGATCGCGCGTGTTTGGGGGAGACTGTAGTCCTCTTGGCCTGGGCAGCTCTTTCTTAACCTCCATGAGAATTCGAGTTCGAGGGGCATTGAGGGGGCGTAGTCGCGGAACCTTTCGGAAGGAGGACCTCTTCGCGTCCTTCTGTCAGGGCTTCCTCGGTAGCGAGCTTGAAAAGTTTGGGCCTTGCTTGCGCTGTGGAGGTCGTAAGCACGGAGTCTTCGCTTGCCCTGGGGCAGTCGTGACTGCGACCGAACTTCGTCTCACCTTCTGTGAAATCTTTGTAGGGGGCTTCCTTGGTGACATACTCGAGCGAGAGTTCAACCTCACTTGCGCCGAACTTCATTCCGATGATGAGGTTTGAGGGAGGGAGTTCGGCCTCACTTATGCCGAACTTCATTCCGATGACGAGCTTCGAGGTGGAGTTCGGCCTTACTTGCACCGAATTTCATTCCGCAGGAGAACTTCATTCCACCCTCGCTTGCATCGAACTTCATTCCACTTTTTCACGAAATCCTCCGTGGGAGAACTTTCTGCTTCTTTTGTCCGGACTTTCTTGACGACGAGCTTCGAGGGGGAGCTCAGCTTTCCACCCACCGAACTTCATTCCACTTTCCCGCGAGACCCTCCACGGGAGAACTTTCTTGACGACGAGCTCGAGGGGGAGCTCGATTTTGCTCGCGCCGAACTTCGTTCCGCCCTCGCTTGCACCGAACTTCATTCCGCTTTCCCACGAAAGCTTCCGTGGGAGGACTTCATGCTTCTTTTGTCCGAACTTTCTTGACGACAAGCTTGAGGTGGAGCCCAGCTTAGCTTCCCCAAACTTCATTCCACCTCCTGTAAATTCTTTATAGGGGGCTTCCTTGATGACGCTAGAGGGAGTTCGGCCTCGCTTGTGCCGAACTTCACTCCGCCCTTCTGTGAAGCTTTCGTCGGAAGGACTTTATGCTTTTTTGTCGGGGGTTCTTGATGAGGAGTTCGACGGCGAGCTTGGCGGCCTCGTACATGCCGAACTTCTTTCCGCCCTCCTGGGTGAACTTCATACCCTCTTGGTTGGGGCTTTCTTGATGGCGAGCTCAAGTTGAAGTTCGGCCTCATATGCGCTGGAGAGGTCGTAGACACGGTCGAACTTCCTTCCGCCTTCTTGCAAAACCTTCCGCGGAGAACTTCATGCTTCTGTGGGAGAGCTTCTGTTCTCCATTTTTCCTTAGGGCGATTGGTATGTCCGAATGCTCTTCCTTAAGGTCGGTCCCTCGTGTCCTCACGTCGGGTTTGCTAGCACAATCCCCGTCGGAGGTTGTCGCATGGCTTGCATCGTCTTGGCGGGATGGGAGCAGATGGATCTGGCACGGAGGCCGCCGATCGTCGAGTCGAAACTCTCCTGAGAGGCATTTTCTCTTTGGAAAAGAACTCTAGCGAGGGAGAAGAGAGGTCTCCGGAGAGGAAAATCATCGTCGAGCACTTCTTTAAGAATAAGGGAACCTCGGAGGCTTGGGGTTGCCCTTCCTTTAGCGCCAATTTGTTGACGCAGAAACTGATCATCATCGGAGTTCATTGGAGTGGAGGCCGATGAGGTCGCCGTTAGGGACCTGCAAAATAAAGTCTCGTCCGAAGTCGGTGGGGGGTGGCTTCGACAGGACCCTCCGACGATCAAGTCAGCTCTAGCCAACAGGAATGGAGTGTTCGGAATGAGTTCTGAAGCTTGGGAGAATGAGAGAAGAGCTTAGAGATCCGAGAGATTAGCGTATCTGGAGGGTCCTTTTTATAGCGGAGCTTGATGGTGACAGCTGCAGCCGCGTGCTGGCAGGCCGCTCGAGGTTCGACGGAGTCAGTCTCATGGAAAGGTGCCGTCTGCGGTAGGTTGATGGTGACAGCCATCGTCGCCTGACAGCGGGTCGCTATCGCTTGCAGCGGACTGATGATGATGGCTACAGAGCCAGCCGAATGAAGGGTTGAAGGCCTTCGTCGTGTGTCCATTTCGGAGGAGTTCAGACTCCTGAAGAGGAAGCTTGGAGAGAGTTCGACTTTCGTAGGCGTCTGGCTGGAGGTACGCGGCTAAGGCTCGGCCGCTAGAGAGTTCGATAGGAGCTCGGTCGGCCGAAGGGGGCGTTAGGGAGGAGTCCGGCTCCTGAAGAAGTCCGTCTGAAGAGTGTTTGGGATGAGTCCAGCTCCCGAAGAAGTCCGTCCGAAGGATATCTGGGATGAGTCTAGCTCCCGAAGAAGTCCATCCGAAGGGTGTCTGGGATGAGTCCAGCTCCCGAAGAAATCTGGTCAGAGAGAAAGCTTGGAGGAAGTTCGGCTCCCGCAGGCGCCTGATTGTAACGACGCGGAGAGAGTTCGGCTTTTACGGGAGTCTGACTGAAGCTCGGCGATTGAGTTCGGCTAGAGCCCAGCTGCTGGGGAGTTCGAAGGAGCTCGACGGCTGGGGAGTCCGAAGGAGCTCGGCCGCTAAATAGTTCGGCCGGCTGAATGGATTAGAAGAAGCTCGGCCGCTGGGGGTTCGGCTAAAGCCTGTCTGCTGAAGCTCTTCTGCGGCTACTGGTTGCATTAGACTGAGCATCGAACTAGACTTCGGTGGGAGCGGGATTTATCCCCAACAGTGTGCATCATTGCTCAAAAAGTTTATATGACACTTTAGCTTTGCAATATTACGTTATGTTCGTACTTCTCGAAAAATATTACGTTATGTTCGTTTTGCTTGGTTGTGCCCGAGCATGTATTATTTATTTGTAAAAGGAAACATAAAGACCATATATTGGAGTTTTGGTGAATCCAGCCAGCCCTGGGTTGTTCTTTGCATTTTCCCCCCGGCAATTCATAAAGCTTGAGTTGTCAACTGATTAAGATATATGGCGATGGGCAAGCACTGAAATCAAAACTAGCTTCGTTTATAGGTTGATCGCTGGAGAAAAGGGTGTGATGATAGCCACAGGTGATGTCCTTACTGGTTAACTCGTGTAAGTGTTTTTTTTTTTTTCCTGTAGCTTTCTCGCTCTGTCAACATGGTGGGCTACAATCAAAAGTTTGATTCAGGCGATTCCGAGGGTATTGCCCAGTTGCCTGAGCAAATGGGGACATGGTTCTTACCTAAGCAATAGATTTTAATCGAAGGTGGACAAGCAACGATTCCCCAGGAATAAAGAGTCCCTCCAATCCAGCCTTTACACCGATGCATAAGGAGATCAGTAATGTGCTAGGGACAACCTTTTCAGTAATGAGTGTATTACAATATGTGATCAAAATCAACCAAAATTTAATGAAATAATAATAATAAAAAAAAAAGAAGGGTGATCGAGAATAATAATGTCATGTTGACAAACATAGACACACTGGATATTCTCTTGAACAAAATAGATGAATATGATTCAAGCTTATCATCAATTTCGCTTTGGGAGAATATTTAGGTGATCATGGCTGGTGCTTGGCATAAACAAGCAGAGCAAGGGGTAGTCCCTACAATGGGAATGAATGCCACAAGGCAAACTCCGCTGGAAATCGTGGCCTATGTTATTTGGTGGTCTAGCAGCCAGCCCAGCTTAGGTTAGCCCATCAGATTCGTCACGTGAACTGGGAGACTGATCACTCCTTTTCTGGAAAGCGACTCCCCAAAAACCAAGGCGTGAAGGCATCTCTTTTTAAGGCAGCAAGCGCACACCAGTACTACGAGGCCACCACCAGAGAGATTCACCTCTTATTCCTGCCTCGATTCTAGCTGTCGATATCATGCAATCAATGCCCTATGGGAAGAAGAATATAACATCACTAGATTGTATACGATCCACTGATGCGTCGTTCTTGTATTCCGTTTGTTCTTTTATGAAGAGGGACCCTCTCATCCATTTGGACCTTTTTTGGGTTCGGTGATGGCTGGGTTTGCACTTTAAGGAGATTGTTCTTATGGTGGTGATAAGCTGAAGTGCTGCATGCCTCACGTACCTCATGTTTTCCGGTTCCCTTGGTGGTCCTCGGACGAGGACTAGTGGAATGCTTTTCTTTTTTCTTAGGTAACTTGGGCTAGTGGAATGCATTTGATGGTCACTTTGTGTTTGTTTGCCAGCCATTTTGTCTCTCTATTTATGATCTTATCCATTTTGCTATCAACTACTATGTCTACTCTGTTGCAATTAACAAGTTCATAGGCATACAGCTGGAGTGAAAGAACGAAACATATCTACCGATAATGAGTTCATAGGTACTGGATATTAGTCATGATCTATCTTTTTGATAGACAAGATTGCACGCAATGAGGATTAGAATTTCATAGCTCTTTTTGGAAGGAAGTGGTTTTTAGTTAATTGTGGGTTTTGACTTGACTTGAAGTTTGCAGTATCCTTTTTCTCATTTCTATTTCTTAGCTTCCATCCTGTATCTTAAAGCATAATCCAACTAACCTGAGGTGGGGCTTTTGTTTAGCTCTTTGCTGCTGTTTCCTTGCTGCCAATGAGCTTGTGAACCTAGGTCCATATACCAGATCAGAAAGTACCAAATCTCAAGTCAGGTTTTAAGTAGTCTCTCTCTCTCTCTCTCTCTATCTCTCATGGCAATTGGTTGCATGTATTCACGGATTATAGAGAACCTCTTTCATACCCAATGTCCCGTGTTAGTTTAGATTTCTTCTCTTTGCCAAAATTGTTCGAACATTTTGTCAAATTCTAAGAACCTCTTTGCCAAATTCTACGAACTACTTTGCGGCATTCTATGAACTTCCTGTTCCAACGTGCAAGGTTAAGTGCACCGCTCAATAAATGTCCTGGGACAGCCGCCTGGGGGCCACAAGCAATTTGCCCTTCCCACCGCGCGTATGCAGTGATTGGTTTGGTTCGACCCGTGTCCTGAGGATTAAAGGCCTTCACAACTTGCGCCATTCTTTCTTTCTTTCTTCCTTTTCAAAAAAATATATTTTTTAATTTTTTTTAATGGTTCAATGGAATAAAATATCAGACAAGTATCTATATGATGGTGTTGGGAGTATCAATACATTTTGGTACTACTTATTAAAAATTTAATACCAATAGATTACGATAAAAAAAAAAAAGAAATTAAAGCAAAAATAATTAAATACGTAGATCAATCTAAAGACTCATCTCCAAAAAGCATATAGAACTTCACTATAAAAAAGAAAGAGATATAACAGAAGATTACCTACTTTCAACTCACGTATATAATTCTCTCAATAAGAAGTTATTCTTACCAAACTCTCTCTTAAAGATCCTCGAAATAATCGCAGTTCGTCGCCTAGCTATCTACCCGAATCTCCTGCTCCTGCTGTCGCTAACATCCTTCTCTCTGCTCCAATCATATCAGGCTCTCTCAAATTCACCAAGCCACACCTTCTATCTCAAGTCACAACCCTTTTGCCAAGCCACACCTTCTACTTTTCTCGGTCTACTGCTTAAATAGCCACGGCCACAAGGGAGAAAGGACTCCTCCGTGCGTCCACAAGGAAAAAATCAGATTTTTTTGGATTAGATTCGTTCAAATCTGATTGGATCAAGAGGCATATTTCAAAAATATCCTCTTAGATGCAAATCAGATCTGATATTTTTCAGATCTGATTTTATGATCTGATAAATAAGAAAATTAAATTAAATTAAATCTAAATTAATGTTACCTTGATATTGAGTAATCTGATTATCCATTGATGATCCTGCTGATTGCCTGAGGTTCTAGATCTAGCCACGCAAGTGCCTGGCCTCTACCGATATCCACTCGGATTGGATCTAAAGATCTTCTTCTTTTCTTTTTTTTCTCCAAAAATCAGATTTGAATCTAATTTAAAGAATCTTCGAAACTCCTTTCAAAGATCAACAGTCATCTCTGCAACAGTGCTGCCTTCTTCCTTTCTCGTCAGTCTTTTCTTGCCTAGATCGCACCAAACTGAAGCCCAACTTCCTTGGGCGTGGAGAGGAGAGAGAGGGTCAAAAGATGGTGTGGAGGAGGAAGAGGGGCAGTCTTGGAGCATGGGCTAAGAGGAACTCTCTTTTAGTTGGGCGCAGATAGGGTTTATTTATAGACCCTGCTGCATCATGCAGTGCTGCATCATCTCGGCCGATCGTGTTGCTTCATACAATCAGATCTAAATCTGATTGGTGGGATGACATCACCTGATCTAATTAAATGAGAGCCCTACAGATTCATTCTTAGATGGTGCCTTAGACTGGTCAAAGTCTATAGGTAGGGGTCACCTAGTTTGAATCCAAGAAGCAACCTGAAGTCCCATCCATATGGGACTCCAGGCATCCCTATCCATGGGCGCACGCCATCCTAGGCGTGCACCCCCTCCTTTCCAAATTTCAATGAGGGGATAAGCTCCTATCTGCTCTCCAATAAGTGCATGACACATGGGCAGATGTCCAAGGGTTAAAGATCAACGTTTGACCAAAGTCAAAGGATAAGAATTAGCAGATAACGAAAAATGGCAGGTAATGTCTTAAATTTATCTCATAAATTAAGACAACCTTTTTCTGACCTGAACAAACTCCAGTCAAACTAGGTAAAGATACCTGAGTGAGCACAAAAATATTTGGCTCAGTCGAGACAACTTTTAATGATGATAGTAAAAAGAAGAACGTTAGGTTCAATCGAGTGCTAGCACGATTTTTTCTTGAACCTAATTGAATCTCATTCAGATCAATTGAACTGGATTAGTTCAATTGATGATCACCAGATTCAAACCCTTATTTGTGTGACCCAGTTAGGTTCAGTTCTATATGGTAATGGGATATGTCATGATCTCTATCATCGACATCATCGAAACTCCTTTCGATGGATCAGAACTCTTCTGATTCGACAGCTAGAATGATCGATCATCTAAATCATTCTAATTGCTCCCAAAATCCACCAGTGACACCTAGCAGTATATGGTGGCAACCCATCAGAGCTTAAAAATGAACCTCTTGGTGCAGCTACCTTGTGTGATTAAGTTCTTCTATCTTGAGCCCCGATCAGATTAGGGTTAAGGTGAACTCGTCAAACCCTAATTCTCTGTCATATGATGTAATCATTCGATTCAAGTCCAATGTGAAAATCTAAATAGAAACTCTTTCTATTATTTCACTCTCTACCATGGCCATGGGCTTCTGGACTTGATTCTCATGATCATCATAGGGCTGCTCCTCTACCACCGAGGTAGATAGATTCCATCTTGATGCAATCCAGTTCCTACAATGAACATGCTATAGCCAACATACACCTCAGGATTCCATATGGCTAGGAGATCGAGTAATGGTGTAGTCAAACTATAACACCCTCAAGGTGAACTGCCGATGCACCTCAGGTCAAAGAACCAGACACACCACTGCAGCATCGAGTCAGTCATTGACGAGAAGGTAGACTTCCTAATGACTACTCGAGGTGGTCACGCTCAGTGCCCTCATTCTCTAACGAGTACCTGTACTCTCGCTTCGGTGTCTCCACACCATAGACTCAAGACTCATCTACTAAGAAGAAGCGATTGTACACCAACCTTCCGGATCAATCACCATCCTCGTGATGATCCTATGGTCAGGAAGCATTTTATGAGTTAATAATGAAAATTCATGTCTTAAATTTTCAACTCTTAAAAATATGAATTATCATTACTATTAACTCAAGGGATGTATCACAGACACTAAATATACATATGTGATAGAAAATAATTTATTTTATTATTTATAGTCAAAATTATAATTTTGCCCTTAGAAGTGTATTACAAATGTCAGCCAATTCTGACTTCTAGGGCACACACATATCCAACAGCTTCATGCTGACCATCCAGCTGCCCTTGATCTCACAGCTCGATCCATCTGGTAGGAACACAGTGTCGTCACCGATCTTCAGGGAGTCAAACATCTCTTCTCTGCAACATACATGATGAAAACAAGTAGAATCCATAATCCATTAGGAGAAAGAAGTAGATACGTCATCAAAAATCAGAAGGACATCATCATTGCCTTCTGTATCGCTACTGACCACCGCCACGGTAGCCCTTGTCCGATCCTTGAGTTGTGGACAATCCTTGACTCGATGCCCCAACTCATCGCACCTGTAGCATCTGATCTTGCTTTGGTCTCTCATTTTGGACCTGGATCATCCTCCTCGCGATCCTCTATCGCTCTATCTACTGCCTCCTGCTCCTTCAGAAATCGCCAAAGATGAGCTGCCGCCATCTAAGCTCAAAGCTGGGTTCTCCCTCTTAAGAACTTCGGTCTGGAGTATCACTGCAGTGACCTCGTCCATTTTGATGGTGCTCTTCCTCACTAGAAAAGCAGTCACCAAGGACTCATACAAACGAAAAAGTGATGCTAGTAAGACCAACGCCCTGGTCTTCTCTTCAACTTTTTCGCCAACGCTAAGGAGATCGATAAGGATCTTTTGGAAGTTGGATAAATGCTTCCGCATGCTCTGGCCTTCGTCCATCCACAGCTGGTAGAACTACCTCCAAAAGAATAGGGTATTGGTGAGAGACTTCGCCATGTACAACTCCTCAAGCTTCGATCATAGCACCATCGGAGAAGTCTCGCCAAGTATATGGATCACTACATCATCCACTAGGTACAAGTGGATCATACTCACCGCCTACATCTGGATCCGCTTTCAATCCTTCACCTCTATGGTGGCTGGCATCTCATCGTACAAGAGAGCGTCGATCAAACCGTGTTGGATGAGGACATCCTTTACCTTGCTTGCCACAAGAAGAAATTATCCTTTCCATCAAACCTATTGATCTCTACCTTAATTGTGCTTGTCTTCTCCATATTCTTCAATCTCTATCACTACTGTTGCAATCTGTACTCCGGTACTGTCTGAGCTCTGATACCAATTGTTGGGAGTATCAACACGCTTTGATATCACTTGTTAAGGATCTAGTACAAGTGGATTACGATAGAAAAAAAGAAGAAAATCAAAATGAGAATAATTAAGTACGTGGATCAGCCTAAAGGCTCGCCTCCACGGAGCATGTAGAACTTTACTATGAAAAAGGAAGAGATACAAGAGGAGATTATCCACTCTCAACTCACGTATACAATTCTCTCAACAAGAAGTTATCCTTACCAAACTCTCTCTTGGAGACCCTCTGAAACGATTGCAGTCTGTCGCCTAGCTGTCTGCCCGAAGCTCCTGCTCCTGCTGTCGCTAGTATCCTTCTTTCTGCTCCAATCATCTCAAGCTCTCTCAAATTCATCAAGCCACACCTTCCATCTTAAGTCACGGCCCTTTTGCCAAGCCACACCTTCTACTTTTCTCGGTCTGTTGCTTAAATAGCCACGGTCACAACCCAAAATCCAAGCAAAAATGGAGAACGACCGTACGTAGTCCGCGTCAAGAAAGAACTCCTCTGCGCGTCCGCGAGGCCGCCTGGGCCACGCGTGGCGCTGGGCCGTGCGCCCACGTGCCTGCGCTGGGCCGCGCCCGTGCTGACTGGCCCACGCACTAGTGCACACCTGGGCCGGCTCCAGCGGGCCCACGCACCTGGGTCGCACGTCCATGGGCCTACCGGCCGTGGGGCTCACTTGGTGATTCGTTGGATGCTCCACATGCTTTTTTTTCATACATATCTTCGCCATCCGAATTTCGATTGAAGTGTTCTTAGACTCGTTGAACTCCATTCGTCGTTCTGGATCTCGCTGTAGGCTTAATGTGAAAAAATTTGAGATATTTTTCTTAATAGATAGACACTATAATAATCAAAACTTCTCGAAAGCACCCATCATTTTCTCACGGACCAAGTCCCACCATATGCGCGATATCTCTTATTTGAACCATCAGTAACTTTGCTCCTCCGATGTGTAACCAAGGGGATCACATTCTTTAATAATCATGTACGATCCCATCACATTTGATAGGGATTTGTATCATTTGCGCAAAAGAAAGATTCATTTTCTTCGTATGAACATAAGTCGATGGATGAATAAAATAGGGTAGAATGCTTAGAGATATGTGTAAAATATGATCGAATGGTTGATGCGGTGAAAAAGGAACAATCATCTTTTCCAGCAAACCGAACCCCTCACCATTGTGGGTTACGTTCGCTAGCCGTACTTTTCCGTGAGTCGTGGCAGCTCTGCCTCCATGTCTCGCCCTCCACCAACATCCCGGCCAGCGGTTGGCTTGCTGCTGTGTATCACGGGCTCAGCCAACTGCAGCTGTCCCTCCAGGATGAATACATATTGTTAGTTGGACCAGCTCGTTGCAATCTAATCTGTTCTATATCTAGGAACAAATTCTGGTCTTATCCAAGAAATAATGAATTAGTTAACACCTCCACCATGCAAAAAGATCAGGAGTGTCTTGCTCGTTTGAGATCGTAACGTGCACCCTTGGACCCAACTCCAGAAAAAGAAAGAAGAGACATTTATCTTGGCTAGAGCTCGTGCGCTTCTCCACCAGCCAAATCTCAGGGCACAAGCATCGTGCGCTCCGCGACCACCAGCACAAGCCACGGATGCCCCACCACACCACCAAGGAAAGCACCCAGCCCAACCAGCTATCCTTAATTTATACCACGCTCTCCACCAACAGCATCTCGCCACGTCTAAACAACTCGTGGGCCCCACTCCCCGCTCTTCCTCTCCGTGTGTCATTGAACCTGGGAGTCCGGGTCTTCGTCATCTTTTTGTTCTCGACCTCGACCCGGACGTTTGACTCCTGAGCTGTAGAAGCGGAGACCTGCGAGTCAATCCAAGGCCTAACTCCCATCCACCCAGCCATGTGGACGGCTGAGATACGACCCCATCTCGGATATGGATGATCCATGGATCCCCAGGCAAGGCTACACGTCTCCGCTTTTTCCATGTTTGATGTTTCTATTCCCACCCCCAACCCTGTTACGTCAATAAACCGTCAGACCTGGATTTGTGTAAACTTATGAAGCCTATATATATATATATATATATATATATATATATATATATATATATATATATGGAGAGAGAGAGAGAGAGAAAGAGGCTCAATCGGTGTCCCTCACAAGTGTTCCCCATCCTCCTCCCTTATCTCTCTCATTCTCTCCATTCCAGAGGTAAGAGACTAGCTCTCTCAAATGGAACGAGAAGTTGGTCTCTTTTGGAGGAGTTGGGTGAGGGGACGCAGAATCGGAGAGGGCTCCTTTGGGGCTGTGAGCCTGGCCATGGACAGGTCCGACGGTCAAGTTTTCGCGGTAAAGTCCGTTAATTTGAATTCCTCCCCTGTTTATTCCACCAAGGCTTTGGAGAATGAGATCCAAATCCTCCGGTCCATCAGCTCGCCTTACATCGTCTCCTACCTCGGCGATGACACCACCCAAGAATCTCCTACCAACCTGTGGCGGAACCTACACCTGGAGTACATGCCCGGCGGGACCGTCGCAGACTTAGCAGCCAGGAATGGACCCATCGCAGAGTCGCAAGTACGGAGCTACACCAGATGCATAGCCCGTGCACTGCACCACCTCCACTCCGTCGCTGGCGTCGTGCACTGCGACGTCAAGGGCCGGAATGTGCTCATAGGCCTAAGCCCGGCCGTCGCCAAGCTCGCCGATTTCGGATCAGCTACGAGGATTCCTCATGGCTGCAGCATGGATGCCAATGAGCAATACACGCGGGGAACTCCGCTATGGATGGCGCCTGAGGTCGCCAGAGGCGACCGGCCGACGCCGGCATCCGACATATGGTCCCTCGGGTGCACTGTCATCGAAATGCTCACCGGAACGCAACCGTGGCGGAGTTCCGACCCCGACGCTCTGTTCCGGATTGGTTTCGGCGACGAGGTGCCAGAATTCCCGGACTGGTTATCGAAGACCGGTCGGGATTTCCTCGACAGGTGTTTGAGAAGGGATTCGACCGAGCGGTGGACGGGCGAGCAATTGTTGCAGCATCCTTTCTTGGCTGACGACGAGAAGAACGCCTCCGGGCCGTCGCCGAAGAGCGTGCTCGACTGGGCTGATTTGGAATTCTGTGACGACGAGGGAAATCCTTCAGCCAATTATAGCCATGGTATCGATCCTGAGGATGTCATAAACCGTGCGAGGGAGAGAGTGAGGGAATTGGCTTTGGACGGAACAGTGGTGAGGTGGGAGAGTGACGGGTGGGTGGTGGTTAGATCGGCGGGCGAGCCCGGTTCGGTAGGGGAAGGGGAAGGGATATACCGGGAATATTTGGATTGTTTAGGTAAGGAATTGGGGGAATGGAGTGGAGGTGGCAGTGAGGCAAGTGGGGGTTGGCCGTCCAATGGAATGAGATGCGCTGCTTCCTGTCGTCGTCGTCATTATTACTGGTGTTTTTATTGCTATGGCTGTTGCAAGGGTGGTATAGGCTGTCTTTTTTTGAGAAAGGGTGGCATGGACTGCCAGCATGGAGGTGGAGTAAGTTGGGAGTTTGGCCTTGGCTGGTGTGATTTGTTGTTACATCTGATGGTAGTTAATGGAATACCAATTTTCTTTCGTCTGTTTTCACCTGGTTTTATGTGCATACTGGTTACATATTTAGCATATTCATCAGCAGACAACTTTATTGCATGATAATCAACTAATACCCAGAAACTAGTTCATGAATGACTCACAGCTTCACGATTTATCTTACCCAGAAACTAGTTCAGTTTAAATTATATGACGACTTAAAGCCAACTGATATTAATTGAAAAGCTTCATTATAATTTGAGCTAATTTTCATTCATCTGATGGAACATTTTAGTGGATGCCCACTCTTATCTCATTGGAGGACAGACTTCATTAGAAAGCTGTCGCCACCTTCAGATGAGGAACACTCTCATGCACCACCTTAGCCACTTTGAGTCATCATGAGATGTTCCTCTCTCGAGCGCCAAGTTTAGATTTAGCCCATGATGGTTCCATTTATATGTTTTGTGAAATCTTTGGTTTTGATCTTCTGCTAAGAGCCTGAGACTGGCTCGATGGGAGGGCATTAGGTGGACGAAGTCAGTTCAGGAGCACGGTGAAAGCTACTGGGCATGGATTATTAAAAAAGAAAAGGCAAAAAATACAAGAAAAAAAGCTTCCGATGTAATTTAACTGAGGAAAATTCTTTGTGCACAAGAGTCTATGCACATTGTCCATGATGATTGGTTCATGCATGAGATCGGAAGAAAAAAAAGTTTGAGCATGCACTCCAATTCTATACGTTATCATGGATAGTGCATGCGGGACTGCACCGTCTGCAGTGCACAAAGTATTTACTTTTAATTGGCTTGGCCCGATCTGATCCAACTAAAATTGGGCTAGAACTTGGAGTAGCAGTATATAAGTAAGTACGTATACGAAGCTTGGTTACTTACTAGAACCCATTTGCTGAAAACTAGTTGGGCTGGGGCTGCCCGCAGGCCTTGTGGCCATCTGATCCTAATTCACTCATTAATGCATGCATCAAGCATTTTATAAACAGGCGCGAACGTAATCACCGGGCGTCTCCCCGTACAAGCAAAGGCATTTGACACTCTTGTAATGATGATAATGAGAACGTTGCTGCATCTGATCTGTTGACATAATGTATGTTAGAACAATCTTATTTACTTTGAAGATGATGTAACTTTAATAACTTAAATTCCTATAGCTAAGATAGTCAGTTTAATTTATCTCAATTTTAGATGAATTAGCTTAAGACTACGTGCCCTTGTTGTATTTGGCAATAATTCTCCCCTAGTTTAGGTTGTTGCGAAAATGAAATTAATTATGGAGTGTTGCATTAGCACTTTGCACCTTGTTCATGGACAAAGTGTGGAACAAATTAGTAACATAGAAATATTTTGGATTTTTATGAAGAGCATGTTCTGTTATCAATTGTCGAGAATTATTTATAGCAAAACCAAATTGTTTTCAGATTAATTATAATTCATAAGCAACTGTAATAATGATATTATAATATAGCTATCCATGATCCTAAATTTGTTTGCTGTATTTGTAAAATTGCATCGACAATAACTCTAGTGATTAGGTTTGTAAAACTAGTCCATCACTGTTTAGTTTTTCCTGCCTGAAATTGTCTATGCAAATCCCAAGAAGGCGTTCTATATCTCCTGAAAAACGAGCCACTTATTTGTGAAACAAATAATTCCGTAGTTTCAAAGACCATGGGTTGTGATTTCATGTAATCTAACCAAGCTAAAATATGTGTACAAACTAAAGTAGAAGAAAGCGGGATTAACATGCAAAATTCATAACTAAACCATGGTGAAGAATTTGTCTAGGGATTAACATGCAAAATTCATAAATTCATAACTTGCTCAATTTAAAACTAATCAGCAAGTGATATGCGGTTGTCATCCAAGAACTTGGGGATCTTACTGACTCTTTTCCGCTAAATTTCGGTTGTAGAACCGCAACTGGTCAAGGGGAATATGCAGCTTTTTTCTGTGGATCAACAGCGTAGCCAGGCCCTTGAAGCGCATGCAGCATCATTTGCATGATTCAAGGTGAAATTGCGATCATATGTTTTGTCTGTGAATTATGATGCTTGCACATGTTATCCAGTTTTTTTCTTTTTTTTTCCCCCCTATTTATGCTGCCTTTGTTGAGTTGGATATTATCTGTACAGGTTCCTGCAAATCAGAATCCCTCTATTCTTATTTCAAAGACCTCCAATGCTGGACGGATAACTTCAAAGTTGCATGTGATAGAACTTGGTGCCCAGCCAGGTTGTCTAATTAATTACTGCATATCTTTTTTTTTCTTTTGAGGTTTATAATTACTGCATATCTCACAAATCTAGATATTTCTAAAGTAATTTGTTTCATGTCTTACCATTAAAGACCCAAGAGTCTCTCTCTCTCTCTCTCTATTAATTGCGCCATTCATGCTTAATTGGCCTTTGTTCTTCATACTCTTTTCCTTGTTGGTTCATAGATTACATGCCTATTGCTATAAATGAAACTGTTACACTTGTTTTACCATTTCAATTTCCTTTGCCTAAAAAAAGTTCTGCCATGGATTTCGCAGCGGGTAAACACGATGCAGAGTGTTCTCTGTGCAAGCTGGGCAAACACCACCACTATTGCAATACTTTGGGACATTGTTAACAAGGGGAAAACTCAATGCCTTTGAATCATTGGAGTTATCCCGCCTTGTTGTCAATCAGAATAAAAAGAATCTTTTGGAGAATTGGTTGGCTGAAGACAAGCTTGAGTGCAGCGAAGAGCTTGGGGATCTTGTGAAGGTAGAGGACTTTGTCCTGCGAGCCTTGTTTTGTTATCATTTGCATTGCTGAGATTAGGAATTAGTGTTGCCGCTTTTGCTGAGAGGAGGGAGTTTGACATTTACTCAAAGCAGGTAAATGACATAAATGATGTAGGGGGGATATAAATTTAATGGAGAGGTTTGATGTCATTGCATTTGCATTTTTTGTCAGTTATATTCAGGTCAATAAAAAGATAAAAACAGATTTTGTTAATTATGTTCAGGACAGTGAAACATGAATGTCGAACCAACCTGAAGAATTAATACTTTGGAAGCTGGACTCTCATGATGGCTATGTTCCACTATCGGATGCAGGTTGGATACACACCAGATTATCTTTTCCTTCTGCGGACGATTCTAAGATCAGATCCTTTGGTAATTTAGGTTAAAATTTTGTGATAAAGTGCACCCCTTGCATTGTATGACATGTTGCGCTGTAACCATGAAATGTATGGATCAAAAACTGTAATTGACATTGCTTTAAGTATGGCACCATATGTTCAATAAGTTACTCTTCAGCCTCTAATGGAAAATGGGGCTACTAATAGATTGTTGGTGTCTATATTTTGAGCATTTCCTATCCTTCTTTCATGTGGAATGTGTGACTTGTAATTGGTTGAGGGATGCACATCCTAGAAGTAGTTCAGTCTTTAATACGCACGATAACAGATCTTTTCCTTTAGGTACAACTGCTCTCTCTTTTATATAATTCTGGAGTTGGACAATTTGATGTGTTTCATCCGAACTTTAGACCGTTACCATCTGTGCCTTTGTATATTGTAGAGAAACTTGATCTGAGAGGCAACAGCATTTCTGCTGGATGTCCAGAAGCCAAATTTATTACCAGAGCATGCTTTCCTTCCAACGAAGATGATATGTTGTGTCTGAAGCTATGTTTTACATGTATGTAAAAACTTGCATGGCATCATATTAAATTTGCAAGTAATTAAATAATTACTGCTCTGTTGGAGATCAATCAGGTGACATATCCAAATGTTGCCGATTTGCTATATTGGCTAATGGGATGTTCTCCCACTATAATCGCCCTCGGATCGCTTGACTCTGTGAAAAGGCTGGCTTGTATATGAGAGCCCTTCAGGTAAGATGGCTTGTATATCTGCGTGTTTATGCGAACTTATTTTTTGTTCTTGAGATGATTAGATTGACACAGGTTTGTAATTGCAGCATTATACAGAATTGCCAGATATCAAGCATGTCATTGTAAATACTCATGCCATTGAACTGCAGGTTCATCTTCTATGGCTGTGCTACTTGGTCCTATAAACTATATATGTTAATGCTGATTTTTTAAATTGTTAATGTTTCCAGGCACTTGTGGAGTTCATTGGTACCCTATCCAAGGAGTGGGCACTAGAGTGCATGAAAGATCTTTTGCTGGTAAATCTGAGAGGAACTCTTCAGATAATTGTGCAGGTGGCTTTCTTCTTTGTTTCGTAATACTATTGCTTGAGTTATTCTATTGGTGGTTATGCTAATGTGTACCATGACTTGGTGAAATACTTGCTGATGGTGAGGCAGAAGGTCAAGGAACCGAAGGTTGATGGTGAACTCATATACGCATATGCAAAGATCGATAGGCTTGGTGACATAGAAGAATTCATTCTTATGCCAAATGCTGCTAATCTTCAAAATGTTGGTGATCGTCTGTATGATGAGGCAGCTAAGATCATATTCGCATTTATTTCTAACTCGGCCAAGCTGGCCGGTACACTTGTTAAGCTGAAGCAGTTCCCGGGTGCAGTGGTTGCAGCTCGTAGAGCAAACAGCTCAAAGACATGGAAGGAAGTTTGTTTTGCTTGTGTAGATGCTGAGGAGTTTCGCCTTGCACAAATATGTGGGCTTAATATCGTTACACAGGTTTTTCTTTTTTTCCCTCAAAATCTGTATTGGTCTTATATTTTAGAAGATTGCCATCTGCAAATTTAGTTCATAATCCATTAATGTTAATGTTGCAGGTGGACGACTTAGACGGGGTTGGTGATTATTACCAGAACAGAGGATGCTTCAATGAGCTGATCTCCTTCATGGAGAGCGTCCTTGGCTTGGAGGAGGATTATGGCAGGTTAAGGGAATCCTTTGATATGCATGACAACTTTGATCAGATAGGTCTTGTACAAGGGACTGTTCCAATGAGCCCCGTGCTTTGAGTGAGCACGGGTTCTCTGCTGCGCACCGCACGGTGCGGTGCACAGCAGAGGATCTGCACGGGCTTTGACTTTTCATTTTATTGGTTTCCACATACATGTTAATTTGATATTTTTAACATAATCACAGGTTAGTGCTTGCAACTAGCAAAGCATTTACAAGTATTTATTTGCAATTGAACAAGAATCACTGTTCATCATCCACCTCATGTGTCATATGCTATGTGTTGTAGCTGACCTTATTAGTTGATTTCCATCAAATTTGCAGGGAAAGAAGGAATGCTTTGCTTCGTGTGTCTTTGTTTGTTATGACTTTTTCTGTCCTGATGTTGCGCTTGAGCTTGCATGGATGAACAACATGATCGACTTTGCTTTCCCATACCTCTTGCAGGTAATCTAATATGAAGCCAAGTAATTATATATCCTTCTATAACAACATGAAGTATTCCTGCCTCCCTCCCTCCCACCCACTCTCTCTCTCTCTCTCGTGGGTGGGGTGGAGTGTTGTGTAAAAGAGGCCCAACGGCAATGGGCTACTTGATCAGCAGTAGCACTCTCCATTGCTGATAATGAAGTTGGGATTCAAACTGAGGTCTCTGGTACAAACACCAAGTGACTTCACCAGCATGTTATGCTGGCACCTCGAATCGACAGGATAGCTTTTGACAAAAACACCAAGTGACTTAACCAGCATGTTATGATGGCACCTCAAATCGATGGGATAGCTTTTGAAACTCGCTTAGGTGCCCTACATTATTGTGGGTTGGGTTGTTTGTGTGACCCACAACACAATGCAGATTTTCTTGTTCTTTGTAAGAGAATGTGCAATAGCAGGAGGGCTATCTCGAGTGTTGTGTATGCAAGCAAAGTGGATTAACTGATAAAAGATAAGCTTGATGCATTAAGTGAGGTGAAAGCCAAGGAGAAGGAAGAGAAGGAAATGGTAGCTCAGCAGGTAGCTATCATGAGTTGTTCTTCGTACTATTATGCCTTCATCATTATGTTATGCCTCCCTATGGCTGGTCCATTTCTTGCTCTGGCATACATTTTTCTGCAAATTTAAACTGATGATTTGAAAATGTGGTTTACCTGCAGAATTTGTATGCCCAGTTGTTGCCCCTTGCAGTGCTAGAACCGCCAATGCCAGGCATGGGTGGACCTTGTTCGGTGCCACCACGGGGTGAAATTATCGGTTAGAACGATTTTATCAGATGTATCTTGCACCAGCCAATGATAAGCCAGCACGCTATCCAAGAAAGTTGACTTTTTGTCCTCTGAAAATGTAAATGTTATTAGTTGGCCAATCATAGTTAACAGTGAAATTTTTTTCTATTTAAAATTTTCAATCATAACAGTGCACATTTTTTCAATAATAAATGATGTGCTGGCTTGTTATTAGCTGATGCAAGGTGCATATGGTAGAACCGTTCTATCCAATAATATCTCTCAACCGCCGGTTGGTAAGATGGGGATGCCTCCGGTGCCACCATTTGGCATAACACCCATGGGAAGTTACCGAACAGAGTGATGTTCATCCACAGATGCGTTAGCTGCATTTTGCCCTGGTGAGCAGTTTTGTGCAGCAGCAGGCAGTCAGCTAAGAAAAAATAAACCAAGGTTGTAATTTTAGTATTGGCATTATTGGTTTTGCTCGACTTTCCTTTGTAGCAGGCAATTTTTTTGGTGCCATTCAGGGCTGAGGACTGTCTGGTGAGTGATGTCATGTGGTGAGTAGATGCAGTTGAATGTTCTGGGTTTGCATGCTCAATAGCTGGTTTCATGTGTATAGGTCAACAATACTTTCACTAAATGGTTCATTTTCTATCTATCTTGCTATCAGAAGTGTTGGTGCAGAAACTGGTCATCGCCGGAGGTCGCTGGAGTCGAGGCCGCTGAGGTCGCCGTCGGGGACCTGCAAAACAAAGTCCCGTCCAGAGTCGGTGGGGGGTGGCTCCGGCAGGACCCTCCGACGCTCAAGTCAGCTCTGGCCAATAGGAATGGAGTGCCGGAATGAGTCCCGAAGCTTAGAGAAGGAGAGGAGAACTTAGAGATCAGAGAGATTAGAGTTAGCGTATCTGGAGGGATCCTTTTTATAGCGGAGCTTGATGGTGACAGCTGCAGCCGCGTGCTGGTAGGCCGCTCGAGATTCGGCGGAGCCAGTCTCACGGGAAGGTGCCGTGTGCGGCGGGTTGATGGTGACAGCTGCAGCCGCGTGCTGGCGGGCCGCTCGAGGTTCGGCGGAGCCAGTCTAACGGGATGGTAACAGCCATCGCCGCCTCATAGTAGGTCGCTATCACTTAGTGGACCGATGGTGATGCTGCAGAGCTTGCGGCGGATGAAGGGTTGGCCTTCGTCGTGTGCCCACTTCGGAGGAGCTCAGGCTCTTAGCTTGGAGGGAGTTCGGCTCCCATAGGCGGAGGTATGCAGCTAAGGCTCGTCCGCTGAGGAGTCCGACAGCTGGGAATCCGAAGCTCGGCCGTTGAAGAGTTCGGCCGGATGTTGGACTTCGACTGAGGCTCGTCAGCTGAGAAATTCGAGGAGCTCGGCCGCTAAGCAGTTCGGCCGGCAGGAGTCCGAAGAAGTTCGGTGGCTGAACGGGTTGGAATAAGCTCGACCGCCGAGGGCTCGCCAAGCTTCGATGCGGTAGGTACGCCTGCTCCCGTTGCAGTCCCAGTAGCCCAGGCTCCATCCGAAGCCACCGCAGATGTAGAGCAATTCAACCTGCCGGATGGGTTCGTGGCCCGCCAAGGTGATACAGGCCGTGCGACAACCTTCGGTGGAGACTTTGTCAGAAAAATGTGAGGAACCGACCGTAAGGAAGAGCATTTGGGCATGCCAATCGTCCTTAGAAGAGAAACGGAGAGCAGAAGTTCTTCCACAGAAGCGAAACGAAGTTCGGCGCGAGGAAGGTTCCGCGGGAAAGCAGAATGGAGTTCGGCGGCAGCAAGGCCAAACTTCACCCGAAGTCTCATCATCGGAATGAAGTTCGGCGCAAGTGAGGCTGGAGTGAAGTTCGGGCAAGCATAGTCGAGCTCCCCCTCAAGCTCGTCGTCAAGAAAGTTCGGACAAAAGCAGCAGAGGAAGTTCTTCCGAGGAGGGTTTCACGAAAAAATGGAATGAAGTTCGACGCAAATGTGGCCGAACTTCACCTCGAAGCCCGTCATCGAGGAAGGGGCATTATTCCTCCCGCGGAGGCTTTCGTGGAAAGGTGGAATGAAGTTTGGCGCAAGTGAGGCGGAACTCCAGCCCGATTATGTCACCAAGGAAGCCCTCAACAAAGATTTCACACAAGGTGAAACGAAGTTCGGCCGAGCTCACAACCGCCCCAGGGCAAGCGAGGACTCCCTCTCAAGTATGACTCTAAGGAAGCTACGACAACTGGGCATAAAGTTCCCCCGCTGATTTTACAACCCCTAACTCCTTGAGCTCGCCACCAAGGAGGCCCCGAGGCCCCGACAAAAGGACGCGAAGAAGCTCTCCCAAAAGGTTCCGCAACTACGCCCCGCTCTTCTAACTCAAATTCTCAGCGAAGTTAAGAGCCAGCTGCCAAGATTAGAAGATTTACGGTCTCCCCTAAACAAGCACAGTCGTACTGCGCCTACCATCGCTGTGAGACAAAATTGAGGAGCTCGTCAGGAAGGAGCGGCTGGAGAAAGTCGGCTAAGGGCGCTGCCATAATCAGAAACTCCTGGGTCCACCGCCTCACAGCGTCATCAACGTTACCCCGAGGAGGAGCTTGGTACATCGGCGGTTCGTCGGCTCCCAGCGACAAAGCCAAGAGCTTGCTCCAAATCGAGAAGGCCAGCATGGGATAGAGGAGGTCGTCTGGACGGGACTTACTGCCCGAGGGAGGGAGCTTCGAGGAACAATGCCCCGACGACCCCTCAAACGGGGATGTGCTGCTCGTAACTTTCCTTCGGTAAAATTCTGCCCTTCCAATTCCCAAAAAAACCGTGGATGGAGCAGTCTTATGCCGATGGGGACCGAGCTCGATGAAGCCTTAGAAGCTCTCGCTGCAGGAGATAAGATCTCCCCGAGCGCGCTTCGGCGTAGCAGGAGATAAGATCTCCCCCGAAGGAAAGCTCGGCCGCAGGAGATAAGATCTCCCGAGCGCGCGCTTCGACCTCGACTGTAGAGAGATAAGATCTCCCCGAGGAAAGCTCGACCGTAGGAGATAAGATCTCCCCGAGCGCGCGCTCGGACCTCTGCAGGAGATAAGATCTCCCCCGAGGGAAGCTCGACCGCAGGAGATAAGATCTCTCCGAGCGCGCGCTTCAACCTCGGCTGCAGGAGATAAGATCTCCCCCGATGAAGGCTCGACTGCAGGAGATAAGATCCCCCGACGAAGGCTCGGCTCAGGAGATAAATCTCCCCGAGCGCACACCTCGGCTTCAGGAGATAAGATCTCCCCCGAGGGAAAGCTCGACCTGTAGGAGATAAGATCTCCCCCGAGCACGCACTTCGACCTCGCGCAGGAGAATAAGATCTCCCCGAGCGCGCACTTCGACCTCGCGCAGGAGATAAGATCTCCCCCGAGGAAAGCTCGGCTAGGCAGGAGATAAGATCCGAGCCCTCGAGCGCACTCTCCTGCAGGAGATAAGATCTCCCCCGAGGAAGCTCGGCCACCCGAGGAAGCTCGCGCAGAGATAGGAAGATCTCCCCGAGCGTGAACGCTCCGACTCGCAGGAGATAAGATCTTCCCCGATAAGCTCAAGATCTCCCCCGAGGAAAGCTCGACTGCAGGAGATAAGATCTCCCCCGAGCGCACGCTTCGACCTCGGCTGTAGGAGATAAGATCTCCCCAAGGAAGGCTCGGCTGAAGAATCTCCCCAGCGAGCACTTCTGCAAAGATAAGATCTCCCCCGAGGGAAGCTCGGCCGCAGGAGATAAGATCTCCCCCGAGTGCGCACTTCGACTCGGTGCAGGAGATAAGATCTCCCCCGAGCGCTTCGACCTGCGGAGATAAGATCTTCCCCGAGAAGCTGCTGAGGAGATAAGATCTCCCCGAGCGGCGCAAGCTCGGCTGCAGGAGATAAGATCTCCCCCGGGAAGCTCGGCTAGGAGATAAGATCCCCCGAGCGCACCTTCGACCTTCGTAGGAGATAAGATCTCCCCGAGGAAGGCTCGGCTGCAGGAGATAAGATCTAAGCTCGATGCAGGAGATAAGATCCCCCGAGCGCATCGACCGCTGCAGGAGATAAGATCTCCCCCGAGAAGCTCTGAAAGCCAGGAGATAAGATCTCCAGGAGATAAGAGATCTCCCCCGAGCGCTCTTCGCCGTAGGAGATAAGATCTCCCCCGAGTGCGCACTTCGACCTCGGCTGCTCGAGATAAGGCCTCCCCCGAGGAAGGCTCGATCAGAGATAAGATCTCTCCCGAGCGATCGTGGACAACTTCGGCTATGGATCAGATCTCCCCCGAGGGATTGGACCAACTTCGATAGTAGGAGATGAGATCTCCCCCGAGCATCCGCATCAACCTCGGTCAGAGCGCCTGAGTAACCTCGGTTAGAGGTAAGGCCCGTGACGACCTCGGTCAGAGAGCTTCAATATCGACCTCGGTCGGAGAGCTTCAACACCGACCTCGATCGGAGAGCTTCAACATCGACCTCGGCTGGGGAGCTTCAACAACGACCTTGGCTAGAGAAAGCAACTGTGTCAACCCCGGCTGGAAATAGGATCTTCGCCAGGCTTCAACCTCGATATCAACTTCAGCTGAAGGCGAGATCCCCCCGAGCTTCGACCTAGACCAGCACAGAGCTCGGAGAAAGACTTCGGCATTCGCCTTTCCTGCACTCTCTTCCTTCGATTTTCGAACTCAGGAGTGGAGGGCTAGTGTTGGAGATAAATTCTGCTCCCATCGAAGTCTAGCTCGATGCTCAGCCTAATGCAACATGTAGCCGCGGAAGAGCTTCGACGGACGGATCTCAGCCGAACTCCTACAGCCGGTCGAACTACTTAGCGCCCGAGCTCCTTGTACTCCAAGCAGCCGGGCTTCGGCCAAGCTCCCGGTGGTCGAGCTTATTCCAACCCGTTCAGCCATCGAGCTTCTTCGGACTCCAGCCGGCCGAACTGCTTAGCGGCCGAGCTCCCCGAACTCCTAGCGTCCGAGCTTCTACGGACCCGTTCAGACGGTCGAACTGCTCAGCGGCCGAGCTCCTTGAATTTCTCAGTTGACGAGCCTCAGCCGAAGTCCAACATCCGACCGAACTCTTCAATGGCCGAGCTTCGGATTCCCAGCTGTCGGACTCCTCAGCGGACGAGCCTTAACTGCATACCTCCGCCTATGGGAGCCAAACTCCCTCCAAGCTAAGAGCCCGAGCTCCTCCGAAGTGGGCACACGACAAAGGCCAACCCTTCATCCGTCGCAAGCTCTGCAGCATCACCATCGGTCCACCAAGTGATAGCGACCCACTATAAGGCGGCGATGGCTGTCACCATCCCGTGAGACTGGCTCCGCCGAACCTCGAGCGGCCCGCCAACACGCGGCTGCAGCTATCACCATCAACCCGCCGCACACGGCACCTTCCCGTGAGACTGGCTCCGCCGAATCTCGAGCGGCCCGCCAACACGCGGCTGCAGCTGTCACCATCAAGCTCCGCTATAAAAAGGACCCCTCCAGATACGCTAACTCTAATATCTCTGATCTCTAAGCTCTCATCTCCTTCTCTAAGCTCCGGAACTCATTTCGAGCACTCCATTCCTGTTGGCCAGAGCTGACTTGAGCGTTGGAGGGTCCTGCCGGAGTCACCCCCCACCGGCTCCGGACGGAACTTTGTTTTGCAAGTCCCCGGTGGCAACCTCAGCGGCCTCGACTCCAGCGACCTCCGGCGATAATCAATTTCTGCACCAACAAGAAGCACAATAATTTCATGTATTAATTTCATTTTTGATGCCATATCTTATATTTTTCAGTCAGTCCATAAGTTGACTTTACAGTTTGCACCTCATGAAACGGGTAGTTGCTGTAATATATATATATATATATTCATATCCTCCAGCTTCCATGTATACTATCACGACTTGAAGTTAAGTTTTATTCATTCATTGTTCTATTTCGTTCGCTTGACCATCTATCAGAACTGAGTGGTGTTTTTGCCTGGCTTTTCTAGGTTAATTTGCAGAATCAGATTGATATGTATAGAACGGGAAAAAATGAGCACTTGGATTGGATTATTTCTATCTGCAGATTTTGAAGCTTTGGTTGAAGAATTCGAGCATCTAAAAGCATTGGGAATGTGTCATGATCATTCACCATTCCCATTCTCGATAGCCTTGAATGTCAGGGAGATGGTATGCAATCGGAAGTCGTTCTCCGCCATAGTTTTACCGTCAAACCCAACTTGTATTTGTGACGACGTGCTACCGTTCAGGAAAAGAAACACGGCCGCAATTGTACAAATTAAGCTTGTTCTTGTAATATCCTCGTTGTCCAGATCCGCTTTTGATGAGTCAACTGGAAAAGATGACTGCAATGGAAAGATGACTTTTATAAAATGGTATTCTCCCTCTCAGAAGGAAAGACGTTGCGTCTCCCACACGAGCTGAAATCACGCCCTTCAATGAGCAAGCTATACTTGCTGCAAAAAATGGAAAAGCTATTTCAATAACGTATTATGGAAGTCAGCAGTCAATTGGTCGGATGGTTGCCACTTTTGTTATAACTTTTGTTGCTCCTGGATCTTTCAGCTTGAGGTCGGCCGACGAGGATAGAAGAGCTCGGCCATCGAGAAATATGAGATCAAGGATGAACTTTCGTTGAAGCTTCAACCATTCACTTACAATAAAGTCCCCACCGAAGTATTCTTCGGTAAAGACCCTCCGTTGCTCAAGTTAAAAGATTGGAGAATAATAAGAAGAGAAAGCGTTGAATTGAATGGCATACCTAAAGGATCCCGGAGCTCCTTTATTTATAGAGGAGGAATTGGAGTCGTATTCATTTTGGACTCTAACGACTTTTCGAGTTTGTCACCCTGGATTGATTTGGAAGATTTCTTTCTTTCTTGGAAGATGGGATTGTGAAAGATTCTCCTTTTATCCAAGTTTTTCAATTCGGAGAGAATGCAGTTTTAGCAAGACCGGTTGTAGGTCGGCCATTGATAAGCTATGATAGGTCATCCTATTCATGTAGCTCGGCGGCCGATCTGAACCCAACGAGGACGAGGTATGAAGGCCTATATCGTTTTGCTAGGAAGCGATCTTCAGTAGGTCGGACGAAATTGTAGGTCGGCTTAGGCCAATCTACAGCTAATCGCTGGCGAAATATCGCGTCGTTCCACTCAAACGATCCATTGGGGTAGGTCGGCAACCAACCCTAAACAAGCCGAGGCCGCACTAGCCTCATTCCACAAAGTTGCCTAGTTTCTGGTTGGGCCGATTCGATGGCTCTATACGAATTAGCGATTTTTGATCCCTCTGACCCTGTTCTTGATCCAATGTGGAGACAAGGTATGTTCGTTATACCCTTCATGACTCGTTTAGGAATAATCAATTCATGGGGTGGTTGGAGTATTTTAGGAGGAACTATAACGAATCCGGGTATTTGGAGTTATGAAGATATCGCAGGGGCACATATTGTATTTTCTGGCTCGTGCTTCTTAGCAGCTATCTGGCATTGGGTGTATTGGGATCTAGAAATATTCTGTGATAAGCGTACGGGAAAACCTTCTTTGGATTTGCCCAAGATCTTTGGAATTCATTTATTTCTCTCAGGGGTGGCTTGCTTTGGCTTTGGCGCATTTCATGTAACAGGTTTGTATGGTCCTGGAATATGGGTGTCCGATCCTTATGGACTAACTGGAAAAGTACAATCTGTAAATCCAGTGTGGGGCGTGGAAGGTTTTGATCCTTTTGTTCCAGGAGGAATAGCCTCTCATCATATTGCAGCGGGTACATTGGGCATATTAGCAGGTCTATTTACGAGGTCAATCTATCTTTGAGTGGCCGATGTAAGTATCCTATCGAAATCGAGGCCGATCTTCAAATCGTAACCACATTGCCGTGTTGAAGATCAGTAGCATGATAAGATTGGGAGAAGTCTAACGATCATAAAATCTAACCATCCATTGCTTTGATCCGAGTCTGCCCATTCCGACTAATTAGTATTTGACATCTGGCGAAGATCTAGAAGGACAGATGAAATAAGGATAGATTGGAGCCATTCATGCCTCTTCTAAATAGGAGTAAGCGTTATTCTTTTTGACTGCTATTGTTGCTTAACGGGTGAACTCTGGCATTTTGTGCATGAGAAATAGCTCAGACTCCATCGAGCTATCATCGACCCCGCCTTAACTCCCCACGTTGCTTGGCCTCCATACCCCTTAGGTCAATCTTTTCCACACTCATGAGTCAATTTAGTTTGTCCCGATCTTCTTGGGGCTCGGGTAGCCCTTCTGATGAGGATCATGATTCTGGGGGAATAAGTTCTTCGGGCAAATCCGAAGAATGTGAAGTTTCGGACTATGATTCTTTCAGAATAAATTTCGTCCTCTCCTCGGAGGATCTAGAAGTCATTAGGATGAAATACCATATCTCCGACGATTTTAAGTTAAAGATTGTCGGTCTTGAGGAGCATATAGCTCTTCCTCATCCTAGACGGGTCGGTGTTTATGAGGAATCGCTAAAAGCTGGCCTCAGATTATCTTTTCATTTTTTAATCGTTGAGTTTCTGAATCTATATAGAATTAGCTTTTATTGTTTGGCGTCGAACTCCTGACGACCGATCCTAGGCTTCTTCACCCACTACCTCCTCGGGGTCGAGCCTATCTCCCATCTTTTCCGAGCTTGCTTCATTTTAAAGGAGCATCCGATAGAGGTCGGATGGTGGTACACCTCTCCTCAGAGAGGATGCTTTCTTTTTCGAGGTGCTCCTTCCTCGGTGCATAACTGAAAGGAGCGCTTCTTTTTTGTTTCAGTCGAGCAACCATGGGATTTCAAGACATCATGGGGGTGACCTCATAGGTCGGCTGTCAGACCTCCAACACTGTCTGACGTCGAGGAGGAGGCCTTAAGTCAGATCTTTAGTCTCGCTCCTCCCTCGCTGTCCAGGTTTCTTACCAAGTAGAACTTATTTAAGGTCGGACCGATTCCAACTGTTCCGAGGAGTAACTGTTCTTACACGATTTTATTTGAATCGTCTTTTCTTTCCTCGTCATTATTATTGACCGAGTCTTGTATTTTTTGTCCAACAATGAATTCGTCTGACCTCGAAACTCTTCGATGGATGGCGAAGAAGAGAAAGACGAGCGTGACCGTGGCCTCCAAACGCGCTCGGATCGAGGCTGTCCTGGCGTAGCCCATGGTGGGAGGTTCCTCGAGAGCGGCCAATGCCCCGAGGAAGGAGAAGTTGGCACCGACGAAGGTTGTGACGTTGATTCGGTTTGCTGCTCTAGCGGAGTTCGTCCCTCGATCTTCTACATCTTCCTCTAAAAGAAGCTTGGGTGGGTCGAAAATTTCCATCCGGATGTCCGACCGCAAACCCGATGTTTCGAGGAGTGTATCTTCGATGGAAGTTTCCTCGGATACCGAGGATACAAGAAAGGACATCGGTGACTACCGTGTCGTCCATTCCTTGCTGAAGTCGATCATCTTACCGATCGACGTCCAAATCTTCAAGGAGGCCGGGGGTGCCTTCCACATTCAGGACTCCTACGATTCTCTCCTTCGGATATGTATCAACTTTTTTACTGATCTTTATTTTAGCTCTTTCGTTCATTCTTCAACTCAGCTTCTTTTTCTTCTCTCTTCTTTTTTTTCTTTTTTTTTAGCTCATCCATCATGTGGACCATTTTGCCGAAGTAATTAGAGAGGTTCGGCGCCTCTCTAAGAAAGCTGAGGAGAAGGCCGCCCAAGCCAACCGAAGGATGGACGATGCTCAGTTATCTTGGCCGAAGGTTGAGGATGAGATCAGGTCTCTCAGGAAGAGGGTGAAGCGGCTGAAATCCGAGCTGACTAAGGCTGAAGCTCGAGTACTGGGGGAGAGGGAGGCCGGGAGTGCGCGGATGGAAGGCGCTAGGATAGAGGCAGTCGAGGCCTTCTATGCCTCGAAAGAATTCCGCAACATCAAGATAGATTTTGCATCGCCCTCCTACCTGCAAGAGGGTATAGACCTGAAAGAGAAGGTCTGGAGGATCTTTTTCGATCTGAACTTAGACCTCCTGAAGTCGGATGACAAGGAGACCGAGGAAGTTAAGGGTTGAAAAGTTCAAATGGAAGATGTCTTCAGCCCTGCGCGTGACGACCCGACTGCCGAGGACATAATGTCGGTACTACCCCCAGTCGTCATCACCCTGCCTGACCAAGTGGAGGTCGGCGAATCTAGAGCTCCAGATGGAGCTTAATGTAGCTTTTTGATCGAGCACGTTCGATCTTTTTTAGGTCAGCCTTTTTTCTGTCCCCGGTTATTACCGAGGTATCTTTGTATGGGCTGATCATCACTTACTCAACTTTAATACAAAGTCTTTTTTTGCTAAAGTTGTTAAGCTCGTATGTTCTTCATCAAATTTTCCTTTTTGGAGATGTAGAACAGCATAGATCTTAGACGGTGTGATTGAGAAGTCATGGCAAACGATTCATGCCTCCACGTTACGATCCTCGACCACAGTCGAGAAGCACATTTTGACGAATTTTGTGGGATGCATCCCTATCCTCGACTATGGTTGAGGATCGCATGTTTTGACGAATTTTATGGGATGCATCTCGATCCTCGACTATGGTCAAGGACCGCACATTGGCGATTTATATTGAAAATGCATACCGCTCCTCGACCGTAGCTAAGGAGCGCGTATTAGCGAGATCCGATGGAGACATGTTCCACTCCTCAATCGTGGTATAGTCGAGGAGCGCACGTTGGCGAGATCAGATGGAGATGCATTCCACTCCTCGACCATGGTCGAGGAGCGCGTGTTGGTGAGATCCGATGGAGATGCATTCCGTTCCTCGATCGTAGTCGAGGAGTGCGCGTTGGTGAGATCCGATGGAGATGCATTCTGCTCCTCGATCGTGGTGGAGGAGTGTGCGTTGGCGAGATCCAATGGAGATGCATTCTACTCCACGACCATAGTCGAGGAGCGTGCGTTGGCGAAGATAAAATCTATGATAAGTTATTATTCATTATCGAAGAAAAATTCAAGATGGAAATTACATTCTAAGGATAATATCTCTGAAGATTGTCAGCATTCCAGATCCTTGGGATCGGAGTTCCATCCAATCGACAGAGACGATAAATTTCAGACCGAACTACTTCAGCTACACGATAAGGACCTTCCTAGTTTGGCTATAATTTTGACCATTGGGTGGACGAGAAATCTTGGCTCGATGAAAAACTAATTATCCTACCAGAAAAGATTTTTTCTTTACTCGAGAATTATAGTATCGAGCAACTTTCTGTTGATAGTTAACCATTCGAACTCAAGCTTATTCTCGAATTTCTTCCAGCAGATTCAGATTCGCTCTCATTCCGAAGAAATTGCTATCTTCATCGAACTCTTCCACTCGGAGCGTGGGTAATCCAATCTCTAGGGGTATCACAGCTTCTGTACCGAAGGCCAATACGAAAGGTGTCTCTCTAGTTGAGACATGTTGCATCATGCGATATGCCCAAAGGACGTTGTGCAGCTCTTCGACCCATGATCCTTTTGCTTGGCTTATGCGAGCTTTCAATCCCTGCAATAATGTTCTGTTCGTCACCTCGACCTCACCATTAGTCTATGGACGACTTATTGACGTCAATCTGTGAGAAATCTCGTAGTCATTACAGAATTCTATAAACCTCGGGTTATTAAACTATCGTCCATTATCGATTATGATGGCATGGGATAAATTTAATCGACATATGATAGATGTTGGGGATAAATCCTGCTCCTGCCGAAACCCGATCCGACGCTCAGCATAATGCAAACAGTAGCCACCGAAGAGCTTCAGCACACTGGTCTAGCCGAACTCCCCAGCATCCAGGCTCCAGACCGAACTCCTTCAGTCGGTCGAACTTTCTAGCGGCCGAGCTCTTTGGACTCCAAGCGACAGAACTTCTTCAGGAGACGGACTCCTCCCAGACGTCCATTCGGCTATCCGAGCTCCTCCCGGGCTTCCCCCTCGGTCGAACTTCCCAAGCAATCGCCCCCTCGACAGAACTTCTCAGCAGTCGCCCTCGCCGAACTTCGGCCGACCGAGCTCCTACCGAACTCTCAAGCATCCAAGCCTCAATCAAAGTCCAACAGCCGATCGAACTTCCAAACGGCCGAGCTTCGGATTCTCAGCGGCCGAACTCTTCAGCGGACGAGCCTTAGCTGCATACCTCCAGTCAGACGCTTATGGAAGCCGAACTCCCTCCTATCTTTCTCTTCAGGAGCCCGAACTCCTCCGAAATGGGCACACGACGGAGGCCTTCAACCCTTCATTTGGCAAGCTCTGCAACCATCACCATCAGTCCGCCGCAAGCTCTGTAGCCATCACCATCAGTCCGCCACACTGTCAGGCTGCGATGGCTGTCGCCATCAATTTGCCGCACACGGCACCACCCCGTGAGACTGACTCCGTCGAACCTCGAGCGGCCCGCCAGCACGCGGCTGCAGTTGTCACCATCAAGCTCCACTATTTAAAGGACCCTCCCGACACGCCAAGGCTAATCTCTCTGAGCTCTCTTCTTCTCCTCTAAGCTCCGGAACTCATTCCGAGCACTCCATTCCTGTTGACTGAAAACTGACTTGACCATTGGAGGGTCCTGCTGGAGCCACCCCCCCACCGATTTCGGATGGAACTTTATTTTGCAGGTCCCCGGCGGCGACCTCAGCGGCCTCGACTCCGACGACCTCCGGCGAAGATGGATTTCTACACCAACAATAGACTTTTAGATAAAATTCTAAACTCTGGCTTCGGTAATTATAGCTATTGCCTCTACTTCTACCCATTTAGTAAAATAATCGATCGTGACAATCAGGAACTTCTTCTATACTACGACGATGGAAAATGGTTTGAGGATATCCATTCCTCATTGAGCAAAGGGCCAAGGGGTCATGATCAGGGCCAATGGAGTCGATGGTCGGTGCTAAATATTTGAGGTCCTTTAGCATTGGTCACACTTGCTCACTAGATCGGCTGCATATTTTTGCATGGTTGGCCAAAAATATTCCTACCATAATATTTTATAGAACAGAGCCTTGCCCCCTAGGTGATTACCATAGATTCCTTCATAAACTTTTCATAGGGTATAGTTGGCTTTCGAAGGACGGAGGCATCTGAGCAGAGATGGGGTGAAAAACCTCTTATATAACTTTTCTTCATAGATTATGTATTGTGGAGCAAGGCATCTCAGCCTTTTTACCTCATCTCAATCCATAGGCAAAGTTCTGTCTTGCAAGTAATGGAGGATAGGATCTATCCAGCTCAGCTCTGAATCAGCTTGCATTACCGAAGCCTCCTCAATACTCGGCTTCTCTAGGACTTTCATATATGAGCTTCTTTTTAGGTCAGCCGTCCCATGGGTTGCTAGCTTAGAAAGAAGATCAGCTCGTGCATTTTTCGCCCTTAGTATCTGCTGAACATCCATTGCTAAAAAGGTAGAAGCTAAGTCCCTGATCCTCTGTAGATACTTAACCATATTTGGCTCCCGAGCTTCATATTCTCTCTGAACCTAGCCAATCACCAATTGCGAATCACTATGGACTCTGAAATGCGGAACTCCTTTTTTTTTTGCTATTCTGAGTCTCGCTACCAATGCCTCATACTCGACTTCATTGTTGAAAGCCAGAAAGTCGAAGCGCAAAGCATATTCCACTACTACTCTCTCCGAGCTAGTTAAGATCAATCCGGCTTCAGAGCTTGCGGCATTCGAAGATCCATCAACATGTAGGACCCAACATTCATCAGTTGAAGGGGCTTCAACGTGACTGAATTCCTCATCCAGGATTGTACATTCCAGGATGAAATCTGCCAATGCTTGAGCTTTAATGGACAGTCTCGGCAAATATTTGATGTAGAATTCATCTAGCTCGATAGCCCATTTAGCCAATCGCCTTGAGGTGTCTGGTCAATATAATACCGATCTAATGGATTGGTTTATAAGGACTGCGATGGTGTGTACTTAAAAATATGGATGTAACTTTTTCATAGATATTAAAAGAACATAGATGATTTTTTCCAGTCTCGTATATCTGATCTCAGCATCGTGAAGTATCCGGCTCATGTAATAGATCAGCTTCTACACCTTGGCTTTCTGTCGGACTAGAACAGAGCTAATTGTCGAAGAAGAAATGGTTAAATACAAGTACAATACCTCCTCAGGCTCTGGCTTGCTTAAAAGAGGAGAGGAGTCGAGGTATTTCTTTAGCTCATCAAAGGCTGTCTGGCATTCATCTGTTCATTGAAAGTTCTTTAGTTGCTTAAGAGCTTTAAAAAATGGAAGGCTCTTTTTCGTCGATCTTGATAGAAATCTATTTAAGGCTGCGATCCTTCCTATGAGTCGTTGCACTTTTTTGATCGTCTTTGGGGGCTTCATCTCTTCAAAAGCTTGAATCTTCTTCAGATTGGCCTCAATCCCACGTTGTGACACCATGAACCTAAGAAATTTTTTAGAAGTGACACCGAAGGCGTATTTGTCCGGGTTAAGCTTCATCCGAAAGTGCTGTAATGTAGAGAAGGCTTCTTCTAGATTGGTGATATGATATTCGATAGTTCTATTTTTGATGAGCATGTAGTCCACATACACTTCTATATTTCTCCCAATTTGCTCCTTGAAAAGCTTGTTCATAAGTCTTTGATAGGTCCTCCTAGCATTTTTCATGCCAAACGGCATGATCCTGTAATAAAAAAGACCTTAGTAAGTTATGAAAAAAGTTTTTTCTTCGTCCTCGGATGCCATTTGGATCTGGTTGTATCCCGAAAAAGCATTCATGAATGATAGGAGCTAATGTCCCGAGGTCGCATCCACCAGTTGGTCTATGCACGATAGAGGATAGCTATCCTTTGGGCATGCTCCATTGAAATCCATATAATCAACACACGTGCGTTATTTTTTACTGATTTTCTTGATGAGGATGATGTTAGCCAACCACTTCGGATAATAAACTTCTCAGACGAAATCGACCTTCAAGAGCTTATCAACTTCTTCTTGTATCGCCCTCTGGCGTTCAGAGGCAAAGCTCCATTTTTTCTGTCTGATTGAACGACGATTCAAATCCACATTGAGTCAGTGTACCATGACTTATGGATCGATGACGGGTATATCTGAAGCTAACCAAGCAAACATGTCGGCATTAGCTCGTAGAAATATGATGAGGTGCTGTCGATCCTCCTCACATAAGCTTGAGCTGACCTTCACAACCTTATTTGGATTGTCCTTGATTGGTATAGAGATTAGTTCTTCTATCGGAGAGCCTCTTTGTTTAGTTTGTTCATCCCAGATGTCTAACTCATTCATGGATTGCTCTTCAGCCACCACTCCATACAAAGTAGTCATGTAACATTCTCTTGCGACCAACTGGTTTTTCCTAAGCTCGCCGATTTCATGTGGAGTCATGAATTTGACCTTCAGATGATAGGTCGACACTATAGCCTGGAGGGTATTTAGGCTTAGTTGACTTAAGATGACATTGTAGGTAGAGGGGCTATTCATGACGAAATAAGTTATGTCAACAACCGCCTGCCTCGGAGCTCGTTCAGCTTTTGTCATTAGTGAGATAGTCCCCTCCACTGAAACTATAGCACCAGAAAATCCAACCAGAGGTATATTCCTTTTCGTCAGTAGTTTAGGGTTCAAATTCATCCGAACAAAGGCATCATAAAATGGAACATCTACCAAACTTTCATTATCAATAAGGATCCGATGTACATCATAATTAGCAAGATTTAGAGAAATGACTACAGGATCATCATGTGGCTGACTTATTTCTTCCAGATCTTCATCGGTGAAAGTAATTTCATTATCTGCCTTTCTCTTCCTCGGTCCTTCTCCTGATCGGTCCCGATTCGAAGTGTTTCCACTGAGATTTTCTCCAATAATTACTTTGATCTCTCTCGCGACCGGCTATTCTCCGCATGGTTCATCTTGCCGAGGTTGGTCACGATCCGAATTCGCCGTTCATCCATATAGTGCCGGAGTCATCCCTGCCTAATTAGTATCTCTATTTTCTCTTTGAGCTACCAGCACTCCTTGGTATCATGCCCATGGTCACGATGATATCGATAATACTTCCTCGGATTTCTTACTTGAGCAGGGATTATCATTTTCTTGGATCGAGGTATATCTTCTCGTCGCTCGATCTCCATCAGAATCTGAGCCCAGAATGTGTTAAGAGGGGTGTGGTAATTGAATCTTCGAGATAGAGTTCTAAATCGGCATTGCGGCTTTGGAGATGTTGGTCGGCTACTTCGAGGTGGAGTGCATGATTAATGAAATCGTGGCTCCTTTCGATGGTGCTGCACCCATCTATGGTCTTTTTTCTTCTCCTACTTTTAGGATGGATCTGACTTACCATCTCGGCTACTTCCTTGTTGGTCCCAAGCTTCTTTGGCCTGTGCATACTTCTCCGCTCATTCTAGCATCTCGGCGAAGTTCTTCGGATAGTCTAAGTTGAGGGAGAACAAAAGATCATTTTGAAGGAGGCCGGCCTTGAACGCTATCATGGCTATCGATGGATCTAAATTTTGGACCTCCAAGGTGGCTGCATTGAAGCGATTGATATACTCTCAAAGGAGCTCATTCTCTCGTTGCTTAATGTTCACAAGAAAGTTAGAGTTACGATGTTGCCGACGACTACTAACAAAGTTGGCAATGAACAGATGGCTCAACTGGTAGAAGGAATCTATGGAGCCGGGCTTTAGGTTCGAGTACCAATGTCGAGCCACTTTTCTTAAAGTTGAAGAAAAAGCTCGACATAGTATCGCGTCGGTAGCCCCTTGCAGATGCATAAGAGTTCGAAAGCTGTCTAGATGGTCTACGGAATTGGCCGCTCCATCATAAAGCTCCATCTGAGAGATCTTGATCCGACGTGGTAAGGGTTCATCATTAATCTTCTGAGTGAATGGAGGATCGACATTGAACCCCAAATCCTCCCCTTATTGCCTTGGCTCTCGCAATGCATCCAGCTACTATTGCATCTCTTTGAGTTTTTTCTCTATGTCGTCCTCATGAGTGGCTCGATGCTGAGGAGTCTCATAGCCCGGGGTAGAGCCTCTTCTGAAAATTGGTGTGGACGAGCATTCAGATCTTCGACGAGGAGGATCGATAGGTCAGCTGTGATGACTGGCCTCCGCCCTTGGGCTTCGGGGGTGTCATTCCTTCGACCTTCTCCAGATCAGAGCTGAATTTTCTTCGACTGAACGACGCTCGTCAATCTATTGTATTTCTCTTACGGTGGCTGATAGTGCTTACACCTGATGAAGCAATATGTCATACTGTTCCTGTGAGACCGCCAGCGCCATTGGTGAATTTTTCTGAATTGGTGGTGGAGATGCGTTAACCTGCTAAGCATTATAGATCCTCCGACCACTAGAATGCTAGGATGCGTTTGATGTTCCCCTTCAAATTCTCATGATATCCGGTGACGTGCTTTCTTTCCTCAAAATTGGACATCGAAATCAACCGAGGGCCCTCCTTCTAGTGCCAACTGTTGCTCTTGGATCTCCCGGCTTGAGGTCGGCCAATGAGGATGGAGGAGCTTGGCCACCGAGGAATATGAGGTCGAAACTTTCGCTAGAGCTTTGCCCGTTTACTTGCAATAAAATCTCCACCGGAGTGTTCTCCGGTGAAGACCCTCCGACGCTCAAGTTAGGAGATTGAAGAACAATGAGGAGAGAAAGCATCGAATTGAGTGGCATACCTAGAGGATCTTGGAGCTCATTTATTTATAGGAAAGAAATTGGAGTCGTATCCATTTCGGACTCTAATGGCTTTCTAAATTTATCGCTCTAAATTAATTCGAAAGATATTTTTTCTTCTTGGAAGACGGGATTGCGAAAGATTCTTCTTTTATCTAATTTTTTCAATTCAGAGAGAATGTAGTTTCAGCAAGAATAGTTGTAGGTCGACCATTGATGAGCTATGATAGATCATCCTATTCATGTAGCTCGACGATCGATCTGAATCCGATGAGGACAAGATATGAAGGCCTACATCGTTTTGCTAGGAAGCGATCTTTAATAGGTCAGACGGAATTGTAGGTCGGCTTAGGTCGACCTACAGCTAACTACGGACGAAGTGTCGCATCATTTCGCTCAGACGATCCATTGAGATAGGTCGGTAGCCAATCCTAAATAAGTCAAGGCCGCATCAATCTCATTCCACAATAGCTTTTATTAATTTGATAGTTTATAATGCTAGTGTTGAAAAAGTATGTAAATAGTCTCACATTTAAACTAGTTTTGTGTTTGAAAAGTTGCGGTATTAATTTTGGAGAAAGATTTAATTTTTTTAATATATATATGACGTTTAAATAACTGAAATTTTGTTTTAAATAACTCATTGCAAGCTTTACGGAGTCCCCGTTGATGCCGTGCTTTGGCACCCCCCTGCCTCTTAAAAGAAGATACCTCGGTTTCACTTTCACCGACCGGCGGAGAAAAAACTCCGGAGCTACCCAACCACGACCACGCGGCAGAGACTTGCGACCCTTGAACGAGAAAGGAACAAATATGGCTAACCTAATCCTATCACCACCACTTTGTGAGACCCCGGGCTGCGCTGGGGCCACGTAACGTCCCTCTACCGTTTCCACGTGCACCATGCGTGGCATTGCCTTCCCACGGCTCTTTATATGCAAACAACATGGTGCCCTAAAGCGGCTCGCAATTTTCCGCGTCCCCACCGCACCGATTTCTTTCCTCTCTCTCCACCGAGCCGAAACCCCAAACCAAAACCCTTTGTGTTTTCGTTCTCTCAACAAGCGCAGGTCGCCTCGATAGACTTATCCGCATTATCTGTATCGCGCTGAGAGTAGCTTCTCTCTTCTCCTTCCTCGCTGAAGATTTCTGTGGTGTTGGATTTGTTGGTAATCGATTTATCTAGGTTTTGGTGATTCTCTGTATGCAGTGTTTCTTCTATTTATAGTTTTTTTTTTAAATAATTGCTCATTTTGTTGGCTAGGATTTGCTTAGCCTGGAGAGATGTCGGACGACGAGGCAAAGGAGGAGAAGGAGTTGGATCTCACTTTCCCTGATGTCGTCACCAAGTACAAGTGTGCCGCCGAGATCGTCAACAGTAAGAAAAAAAATCTTTTTTTTTTTTCCTGATGAGAAAAATTCTATGGCTTTTTGATTTCTTGTTATTTTTAGCGGGTTAGTGATAACAAAAATGCTTTTTGAACAGAGGCTCTTCTGCTGGTCGTATCAGAGTGCAAGCCGAAAGCCAAAATTGTCGACATTTGTGAGAAGGGAGATGCCTTCATTAAAGAGTGAGACTTTTTTGAGCCCTGTATAGTTGTTAAATTTGCTAATAATTTACATTTTCTGTTAATTCTTGTCTAAATATGTGGAATCTTGATGGTTGTTCAGGCAAAGCGGCAACGTGTATAAGAACGTGAAGAAAAAGATCGAGAGGGGTGTAGCATTTCCGACATGCATCTCTGTGAACAACACTGTTTGCCATTTTTCGCCACTCAGCGGTGACGAGACTGTTTTGGAAGAAAATGATGTTGTGAAAATGTATGATAATCGTTTTTTTGCAATCGTTAGTTGTCATTTTGGTTTAATTTTACAATAATTATGTTGGTGCTGCAGAGATATGGGGTGTCATGTAGATGGCTTTATTGCTGTGGTGGCCCACACACATGTTCTTCAGGAGGGACCAATCACCGGGAGGGCAGCGGATGTCATTGCAGCTGCAAACACTGCAGCAGAGGTTGCTTTGAGGCTTGTGAGGCCCGGAAGGAAGGTATTTATCATGCAAAATAGTTTGAAGAATTTCCGTATTTTTTAAAAAAAAAATTCGGGAGGGGTGTCATTGGTTTTGGGTTACTAGCGGTTTTTAGAAATAATGGCCTTTTTGTGCAATCACTTTTCACGGATCTTCCCCACCGACATGTAGTGCTTAGATAACTTTCTTTGAATGCCTGAGTGCAATTTTTCTAGTGCAAATGTGATTCCCTCTACCGAAAGTTTTCGTTGTGAGTTCTTTCTAAAAATATTCTTGTTTAGGTTCCTCTTCTATTTCATTCCATCTAATGCCCAATCAAGAAATAAGCATTTAGGTTCCTCTTCTAAATATGCTTATTCTTAGTGCCAAAATCATTAATTTTAAAGATTTATGACTTCCTTGGGGTAGAGTTGTATTTCTTGATGGAGGGGAGTAGGGTTCTAAGACTTCCATGGGGAAGGTCAAGGTGTGAGATTTGTGAGAAGTGGAGAACTCTAAGGTTTAACCTACAGATATGGACTATTCAAGTTCTATGTCTTCTATGGCTTGCCCCCTTTTATTGGATGGGTTCGTATAGTGAATTCCATGGTTCTAAAGTAATCGTTACTATGAGGGTTTAGCTTTGCAGCGGGAGGGATCGGAGGGTATGATCCGATCGTGTTTGTAACACAGAAGGTTCCTGATACTGGGTACCATGTCAATTTGGTATCAGGTTGATATTGTACCGTACCTTATCACACTGGCAAACTCAGTATGCAGAAGTTTATGTATGGTATTCGTTCACCTTTTTATTTTTTTTGCTTTTTCAATTTTTTTAGTTGTGATAGTTACTTTATAAGGTTTAGGATCTTGAAGGTGTGATTTTATGATTATTTTAATATTATTTTATTTCATAGTGGTCCTAGGAGGTCGTGTAATTGCCTGATGGATGCAGTTGCAATAAATAAAAAGTTCTTTTTAGGCTTGAAAATATTTAAATAGAATTATGAAATACATACCGACATCTAGTCACTTGTGGAGTGTCGATCACTTATAGATGTCAGGATCTCATTCATAATCGGGTTTTTGGAGTTACTCCAACCTAGATAATGTGCCCATCCTTTTATGCAATAATCTAGAATTCCTATATATCCATGCTGATACCAGGTTGCCATCCCATTCGAGGGAAGATTGTGACCGTAAAATCTAACCCATAATGTGGTTGGACTGTGGATGGTAGTGGCCATTCAATACAACATCTCAGACGAAGAATATCCATACAGGTCATATGCTGTGTAGGTTAGGATTCGGTCTATGTGAGGGTCTAGCGATGTCATGGATCCTACTCCACATGTTATATCATCATTTGCCTTGCTGGATCTTGAACAACCTTGAGGGGCACATTTCTTGTATGCTATTGTATCCTTATGGCTTTTTATTGGGTGCAATGGTTGGCATCTTGCGTGCTATAAGTGAGGCATTATTCGTTGGTGAATGGACTAAGACCATGGGGCTGCAAAGCGTACATACTCTTGTCATGTCCACAACTACTTGCCTGATCACGAAATGCATAATCGCTTGGACTGTCATTAGCATCATCACTCATATTGCGAAATGATCAAGACAACCGGTTGTCCAAGAGCTTAACGGTCTCGGTATCTATGAATGGTCTCTTCATCAACAGTCTCAATAGATCTTTTTTCCTTTTCTTTTTTGCTTCTCGACGAACTGCTTTCTTTTCCTTGCTTCTCCTGCCCGATTGTCTCTGCTAGGTGGCTCGATGAAGCCCACCACCTCGACTGTTCCATATGGTAGTCTGAGTTTGGGCCTCCTCCATGTTATTATCAATATGATGGATTCTAGTTCTTGGGTTTGATGATAAATTTTTGCTCATTTCTCTGAGCTTTTCTTTTTGCCCTTCTTGAAGTCATGCAAATGCATCTTCCTCAACTACCAAATCTTTTATGGACTTTTTTTTTTTTTTTCATGCAATTACACTAGGGCAACCATCGGCCAAACTTGCTTCAATCTCATCACCCTTGCATTCTACATCGCATCCCTTGTACCTCAAATGGTGTCGGCTTGAGATTATTACATCATACTCGCAGCTAATGTCAGCATTGTTATCCTTTTTTTCTTGAATACATATCTGCAAGTTCAATGACAACATAGCATAAACCATGTCATTTGTTACTACAAATTACATAAAATGAATTTACTCTTTTAAAATGATGTAAGAATATTTTAAAAGAATACTATATGTTTTAGACATATTACCAACTTTATAATTTAATTTCACTTAATACAAGTAGTTATTCATACTATAATGTAAAAACTATTGTGTTGTCATAGAAAGAATGCCCCTTACGAATATACATGGCCATATTTTTCATGATTTTAGTTGAATTAATAATTTTAAATAATTAAATATCTAAAACAATTGATAATTTATATCGTAATGTAAAAATGGCTGAATTACTTCAGAAAATATTTCTAAATAATTATGTATAAATTTTTATTTTTTATCTTTTATATTTTAATTATGTTATAATATATCTAAAAAATAATTTTAACTTGGATTAATATAGAACCCTCTTAGAGGTGCTATGTGTATGTATGTATTTATACTTTGATAATCATTTATTTTTTGAAATTTATTTGAACTTTATTTTAAGTTAATGTTCAAGTTTAAATAAATTGTCTGAAAAAAGATAGCAACCAACATGCATACCATCAAACATGCTATCAATTTTTTATTTTGAATATCATTTTTAATATTATTTTTAAAGTAAAAATATATTTTTAATCTAAAATAATATGATAAATGAAAATCATGATTTCTTTTTCAATGCATGGATCACCTTGAGATCTATAACATATCATGAGATTGTGACAAAACACAAAATTTTAGTATTATTTTTCCTTTATTTACCATTTTGACATATTTTAGGTATAAAAAAGATAAAAAAGGAGAAGAATCAAGGGCAGGAAGGGGATTATACCTGAACTTGGCTTGGATTGGGCCTCAAAACCACAAAAAGTCCCTTCTCTGATTTTCCTCACCTTCCTGCCCGCCCTTCATGCTCTCAGCAAAAGAGAAAGTAGAAAGGCATCATCATGCCTCCTTTTCCCATTTTTGTCCGGTGAGGACCCTAGCTCTGCATGATTCAGATCGATTCCTACCAAGTTTCGAATCAGACCTGCACTTGGTTTTGACACCAATTTGATAGGATATGCTCTGAATCACGTGGTTCAAGTCGGTTTTGCATTACCTTGGGTAATGAGATCTTCCAAAGGTAGAGGGATGTTAGGGTGAGAGAGGCATAGAGACTAAGGATAAAGGCTGGGTAAACATAAAATGTTACATAGATGAAGAGTTGTAGGAATAGAATATGCTGCTAGTTAGGAGGGATAAGGTTGATTTACAACTAAGGGGCCGTTTGGTTGGGGGTAATCTGGCATGGAAAAATGATTCTCATGTCAGATTACCATGTTTGGTATGAAAAGTGGAAGAGAGAGATGATAAAAAAAAATTGATGGGCCCCATGCTTATTTTTTGGAGAGAGAAGGTAAAACAAATACCATAGGGGTTGGTGTTTGGCAAATTCCTGAGTGGTGGTAATCCATATTTGACAAAAATATCCTCAATAAAGCTGTATATATAATCATTGACTTTATGCTAATGTCCTTCAAAATTTATTTAGTAAAGAGCTTTTGTAAAAAAATAAAGATAGAGATGGCATTATGCAAAAGGTTATATGATTATAGTCATCATATAAAAACTAATTGGAGATGACAATACTACCCTAGTATTAAAATAATATTTTATATTGAAGGATATATTTATAAATTTTGCCACATTTCTATATAGGATTACCTCCAACCAAATATAATAATCCTTTTCCTATGTCATTTTTCGAAGTAATTTTTCCATCAACCAAACATGGTAAAATTTATTTTCCTCTGCAATCATTTTTTCAGATAAATGATTTCCAGAAATTATCAGATTATCCTATAATTTAATATACCCCAACCAAACGGACCCTAAGATTAATTCATTTGAATCGAAGTGGTGAAGATGGATGAAGAGTTGTAGGCATAGAGCATACTGCTAGTTAGGAGGGATAAGATTGATCTACAACCAAGATTTATTCGTTTGAATTGAAATGCTGAAGGTTAGAGCAGGTTCAACAAAGGGATGGAGTCCAAGGGGCTTCTCAAAGGCTAAGGCCAAACCCTAGGGACTACGAGGAGGATGTGTGGATGGAAGAGGGCTAGGAGGAGGATGCGTGGATGGAAGAGGGCTAGTTACTGATGGACAAAGGAATGTGCCGGATGAAGTGGAAGTCGGGAGGCTTTTTGGATGAAATAGATACTTAGGGGCTAAGAATTGAAGGCTAAAACGATATGAGGAAGCACGATGTTGGGCAATGTCATGGTGTTTTGATGGCGCGAGGCCATGGATGGATGTGGAAGAGGTATGGTGGCAAGTTTGTGGAGGGTTATGCAGGTAAACATGTAAGGCCATGATAACATGCTATTTTATATGGTGATTGGGCTTCTAATGGGCTAGTGGGTCATATTAGCTTTCAGATGATGACATAGAGAACAATTTTGTGTTTGGGATTTTGGGGTTATGTTAGGGGACATGACATTTTCAGATTTGGAATTTGGGGAGTGGATTATGTGAGGCTAACACTGGGTCAAGGGTGGCTATTCTTTTGGGCTATTTTGGTTTCCAAAATCCCAGATTGTTATGAGATGAACTATATATGGTTGTTCCAATTAAGGTTGAAAGGTTAGGCTTGGCTGGGTCCAAGTGAACCCATATTTTATTGAGGAGAGATGGTGTCTATGGTCTATACACATATGTTACTCAGTTTTCAGCATTTTTTTTTTTAAAAAATTTCACTTTTGAGTGTAGATTCAGTGCTGCATGATTTTAAGCAACACCATGCTAAGTTGTAATCTTTTTGTTTTTTTAGAAAAACTAGAAGGCAGACAATTTAGTCTAGCAAGGTTATTTTAATAAATATTTGTTCCTGTTATGATGCTAGTGGATGGTGTATTGGTTGAGTTTGAAAGTTAGCATGTTCATATAAGTTAATGCAAACCCTTTATTATGATTTTTTTTGTTAAACTACCTGATCCTGTTGAATATATTATTATTCATGGTGATTTTAACTACTGATTCATGATGATTTCTTTGTAATTTAATTTTACATATAAACTATGTATGATTCTTGTAGCTGTGCTCCTTTCTTTTGGGGCTGAGGGTTGAGGAGCCTCCCATGTGATCACCCAACCAATTATGTAAGTGGTTGTATTCTTGTGATGCCCTTAACGTATGATTCTTGTGGCTGTGCTCCTTTCTTTTGGGGCTGTGGATTGCGGGTGGGGGGGGGGCTGCCATGTGATCACCCAAACAATTATATAAATGCTTCTATTCTCATGATGCTCTTAACACCTCGTTTCTTTATCATTCTCTTTCTTATTTTTGCAGAACAAAGATGTTACAGAAGCTATTCAGAAAGTAGCTGCTGCCTATGATTGCAAAATTGTTGAAGGAGTGCTTAGTCACCAGCTTAAACAGTTCGTCATCGATGGAAACAAAATCATACTTAGCGTACCTAATCCTGAGACTAGAGTTGATGATGCAGAGTTTGAAGAAAATGAAGTCTATGCAATTGATATAGTTACTAGCACAGGTGAAGGGAAGGTAATGCTTATGCTAATCTATATTATAAGCTTTGTTTATGCCATCCAGTGGTTCTGAAATTGTGATGGGAGAGTATCTTTATGTGCAGCCAAAGCTCTTAGATGAGAAACACACTACCATCTATAAAAGAGCTGTGGACAAAAATTATCACTTAAAAATGAAAGCGTCAAGATTTATTTTTAGTGAAGTAAATCAGAAGTTTCCAATCATGCCATTTACTGCCAGGTTTGCCATCCTCACTATTTGTTTTTTTATACTTAAAATTTTCACCTTCATAAATTTTGTGTTCCTTTTTCCCCTCATAGGGCATTGGAAGAGAAGCGAGCTCGCCTGGGGCTGGTAGAGTGTGTCAACCATGAGCTTTTGCAGCCGTACCCTGTTCTGCATGAGAAGCCAGGTAAAGATTTGCATTCATGTAAGCAATTAAGCGGTCAAGTTGGTTAAATTCAAAGTTTTGTTTGGTTATGCTAGGATTAGTGATACTGCTGTATGGAATAGATGCCAAAAGGCAGTATGATATTGGATGATATAGATAGTGTCTGTGAAAAATTCCATTGGGTGTAATTGGTTTCTATAAAGTTTTTCGGCCTTAATATAGCAGAATTTGTATTTTTAGTTGATTGATATCTTGTGGATCTACTGAATCTGAATATAGATGTTCCTCTGGCTGTTAAAGCAGTAATGAATTTTCTAGTTGGAAACCGTCCTGTTTTCCCTGCAGGAACCTTTGAAGTTTCATTTTGTGAAACTGGTTAAATATGAACTCTTTTCAACTGAATACTGCAAGCTGCTATTTCTCGAGTCTTTGTTCTCTTTTTCATGTTATCAGGAACCGATTATTTGTTATTCTGATCGAACTGATGCTTTTGAGCTGGTAGCTGTTATTTAAATTGACCCATATTGCAGGAGATCTTGTGGCTCATATCAAGTTCACAGTGTTGTTAATGCCAAATGGTTCTGACCGGATAACCTCCCATCCATTGCAAGAGTTGAAGCCTGCCAAGTCCATTGATAACAATCCCGATATCAAGGCATGGCTTGCTTTGGGCACAAAAACAAAGAAAAAAGGTGGAGGAAAGAAGAAGAAAGGTGTGTGATGGAATGATTCATCTTCATTTTCTTATAGCTCATATTTATTCATCTTGAAATTAGTTTTTGTAATTCTATGCAAAGGTGACTCTTCTTTGGAGTATGCAAATAGAGTTGGAGCTACATGTGTAGTCTGACGCATACTGTTTCTTTTCTTCTTGTCTTTTTTTTCCTAATAAAAAGCCTAGAATATGTGGAATCAGGTTATTTAAGTAAAATCATAATGTCTTTTATAAAAGTAAACTTAGCAAAATACGTTGGATAAGTATTATGTTACCTACATCTTGGATCTTAACTGTTTATGTTTTGCAGGTAAAAAAGGTGAAGCTAAGGATGATTCCGCAGAGGCAGAGCCCATGGATGAAGCATCAAATGGTGCTGCTTCCCAAGGATGAGAAATTACAGTTTTGATGTTTTCTTCTTCATTTACTGTTAGAATTTTCTAGGCGCCTTCAAGATTTTCATCATATTTGGATACAAAAATTCAGGGCGCTTTAAATATGAGAAAGCTAACTGTATTGAGAGTCACCGAAGCTTCTGCAGGATTATGACATGGTGATAGAATAAATTCTTTATAAGATGCTGAAGCTTTGAGTACTTTGGATGTGCTAGTTTAAGAACAAAAAGAAGGTGCTAATTCTGACTAGTATTTTGTATGGGATGTTTGCTGGTTATCTGTTGCCAAGTTTCTTTTGTATGATGAGCTAAGAGATTAGGGAGACAGCTATTTAATTTCGTTGCTTGTTTTGGTTTCCCCGTCGCCATGTGAGTGTTTCTACTTAACCAGGCCTTGCTGTACCGCAGCTGCAAGCCTGTTTACTCAATCCTTCACTGATCTTTGTTATAATTTTATGAAAAATGAGTGGGTTATCTGAAGTCTGAGTGTGCTACAATCATCTGGATGTTGAGCCTGCTGCCATGCCATAATGAATTAAAAGATATAATTTTGGGCATCCTATATTTTAATATTTTGTTCAATTAAATGTAAACTTCGCCTTTTCGTCTTTAATTTATGCCTTACTTGTCTCCCATCCTTTGATTGCACATTTTCTTCTTTGGCTGTTGGGGCCTTCAATTGACAATTAAAATTGAAAGTATTTCCAGGTCTTTCATCTGCAGTAGGGCTGTCGAGTTAAAGAGAAAAATTTGATCAGGTTGAAAAACATATAAATCGTTTGAAATCAAAGCTAATGGTTTGAACTTTGATTTTAAGCATTATAAATTAATATATTATTAAATTTATATAAAAATTAGGATATAATAATTTTATAATATATATAAGTTAATGTATGATATGTTATAATTATTAATTTTAATTTTTAAATATTTAAATATTAAAAATATTATATCGATCGATTAAATTTGATTTTGTAAGAATTAATTATAATTAATTAAATTTTTTATGGATTATAATTTAATTTAATTTGATTTAAGTTTTTTAATCGATCAAAATTAATATTTATTGGACCAGATCGGATAGATTTTTCTGGATTTAGGTTATTTGTGCAATCTCGATCTACATAGGGTTTCTATTGGCATTGGAATGGTATTTTTGGTGGTACTAATTTTTTTTGGAATTTATTTGATTCATGAAAAGGATTTTTTAGAAATTTTTTTTTTTTTAGAAAGTTAGTTGTTGAAAATATGGTTGTGGAATGTTTGATTGATAATAAAAAGATAATTTATTTTAAAATAATTTATATTTAGTTAAATATTTTTTGAAAAAATATGCAAAATATTTATTATGATATAGCATCGTATTTTTTTTTTTTGCTTTCAAACTTTATATATATATATAATATTAATATACTAATATAGATACTATATTAATATTGATAAAAATATTATATTAGTATAAATATTAAAATAATATTAATATATTATAAATATTATAATATTTATGGATAGAAGAATATTAAAAATAATGATTATT
>QRFJ01000006.1:6004614-6139614 GCA_006176705.1 Cocos nucifera | reverse complement strand
TTGTGGGAGAACTTCGTTCCGCCATTGCTTGCACCGAACTTTACTGTGATTGTGGAGTTCGGCCTCACTTGCGCCGAACTTCATTGATGAGCTTCAAAGGGAGAGTTCGGTCTTACCGAACTTCATTTCGATGATGACCTGAGGAGTTCGGCCTTCCGCCGAACTTCATTCCGTGGGAGAACTTTCCTCCGCCTTCGTTTGTGCCGAACTTCATTCCGCTTTAGGGAGCTCGGCTTTTTCACGCCAAACTTCATTCCACTTTGGGGAGCTCGGCTTTTTCACGCCGAACTTCATTCGGCTTTGGAGAGATCGGCTTTCCTCCCGCCGAACTTCATTCGGCTTTGGAGAGGTCGGCTTTTTCACGCTGAACTTTATTCCACGGGGAACTTTGCTCCACCCTTGTTTGTGCCGAACTTCACTTCGATGATGAACTGAGGAGTTTGGCCTTCCGCCGAACTTCATTCCACGGGAGAACTTCGTCGATGAGCCAATGAGCTTCAAGATGGAGTTCGGCCTCACTTACGCCGAACTTTGTTGATGAGCTTCAAAGGGAGTTAGACCTTGCTCCCGTCGAACTTCGTCCGTTCTCGCTTGCGTCGAACTTCACTCGGATGAGGAGCCTCAAAAGGAAGTTCGGCTTTGCTTCGAGGTGGAGTTCGGCTTTCCTTGCGTTGGGAGGTTGTGGACGTTTTCGAACTTCACTCCATCTCCTTGGATGCGGCCAAACTTCATCCCGCCTCCTTGCAAAACCTTTCGAGATGGGGGGTTCGGCTCATCCTGAGCGATGAGCTTCGAAGGGGGAGTTCGGCTTCGCTTCCGTCGAACTTCATTGATGATCTTCCAGCGGGAGTTTGGCTTCGCTTCTGCCGAATTTCATTCCAACGATGAGCTTCGAAGGGGAGTTCGGAAATGTGACCGAGCTTCAGTCCGCTTCTTTTCTTCGGCGGATCTATCTAGCCTGCCAATTAGCCACTTGTCGCTGACTTCGCCGTCCTTGGCCTCGAAAGCCTCCTCTGCCCGGGCATAATTTTCGGCCTGAGCCAGCATGTCGGCAAAGTCCCTGGGAGGCTTCTTTTCCAGGGAGAACAATAGATTGTTCTTCTGAAGGCCGCTTTTGAGAGCGGCCATGGCGACCGACTGGTCCACGTCCCGGACCTCTAGCGCAGCAGTATTGAACCAAAAAATGAAAGCTCGGATGGATTCCCCCTCTTTCTGCCTGATGGCCATTAGGGAGTCCGAACTTCGGCGTGGGCGCCGACTACTGACGAAATGGGCCGCAAATTGTTGACTCATTTGATCGAATGACAGGATGGTACTCGGCTTGAGCACTGAGTACCAGTTTCTAGCAGCTCCTTTAAGGGTAGAGGGGAAAGCCCGGCACAGGATGGCATCTGGCGCTCCATGGAACAGCATCGTCGTTCGGAAGGCTTCCAAGTGGTCGACTGGGTCGGTGGTCCCATTATAGCTCTCAAACTGTGGGAGCCTGAAGTTCGGCGGGACCGATTCCTGCATGATTTTCTACGAGAAAGGAGGATCGGTTCGGATCTCATTACCGTATGAGGAGGGAGCGTGGCGGAGTTCTTCGATTCGTCGGCTCATTTCTAAGAGCCTTCGATCCAGAAGATCTTCACGGTCTGTCTTCCTGCTGAATGGGTGCAAAGCTTCTTCCTCGGACGAGCTACGGTTCGAACAAGGGCTCCCCTTCCGTTGCCTTCCTTTTTCGGAGATTGGAGGTCGAGTAGCCCATGTCGATTGCCTCTGGACTAGACCACACGGCTCTGAAGAATCCTGCGTTGGTTGAACTGGTACGGCGGCCTGCTAATGCATGGCCTGCACCGCCTGAACTGCCTCAGTGAGGCCACGAACCTGCTGGATGAGCAGGTTGAACTGTTCAGCATCCACCGCGACCACAGACCGATCCTGGACCGCCGGGGTCGGAGCGGTAGCGGACGAACTCGGATGGGATCGGGCCGCAGAGGCTGCTGATCGCCGGGCTGCAGAACGAGCCTGGGTCACCGGGGCTGGAGCAGGAGCGGACGGACTCGAACGGGATCGGGCTGCGGAGGCCGCCAATCTCCGGGTGGAGGCTCTCCTGGGGGGCATCTTTTTCCGTTGGAAGGAAATTTGAATTAAAAGGAAGAGAGATTTCTCGAGCACTCCTTTAAGAACAAAGGCACACCGACTTCCTTTAAGAGGGGAATCTTTGCCGGTAGGCCCTTCCTCTAGCGCCAATCTATTGGTGCAGAAATTCATCTTCGTCGGAGGTCGCCGGAGTCGAGGTCGCTGAGGTCGCCGCTGGGGACATGCAAAACGAAGTCCCATCTGGAATCGATGGGGGGTGGCTCTGATAGGACCCTCCGACGGTCAAGTTAGTTTCCAGCCAACAGGCATGGAGTGCTCGAAATGAGTTCCAGAGCTTAGAAATGAGGAGGAGAGCTTAGAGAGTCGAGAGTTCAGAGAGCTTAGCCTTAGCGTATCGGGAGGGTCCTTTTATAGGCGGAGCTTAGTTGATGGTGACGGCCATGTCGCCTGGCGGAGAGTCGTTGGGGCGGCATGGAGTTCGGTACGGAGAGGATGGCATCGTCCGGTGGATCATGAGGGCCATGCCGGCAAGTCGTGGGCCGCATGGAGTCCGGTACGGAGAGGAAGGCGTTCGTGGGAGCCATATATATATATATACATACATACATACATATATACATACATATATATATATATATATATATATATATATATATACACACACACACATATACATATACATACATAGATAGATACATACATACATACATACATACATACATACATACATACATATATATATATATATATATATATATATATATATATAGGTGGATTGAGCTCTACTCGATCGAATTTCAATCCATATCCAGTTAGATCCTCAATCGTTGGATCAATACATATCTACGTGCACATGTCTGAAAAGACATGCTTAAAAAAAAATAAGCATGCCTTGTGCTTGAATTTTTTTAAAAAATTTTTTTAGAAATTTTCAGGTCTAAAAAAATTGGAAAAAAATAAAGTCCTAAAAAAAAATTCAAAAAGAAAAAGCCCTGAAAAAAAAAAAGGCCCAACCTATTTTTTCAGCTTTTTCGATTGTTTTCAATTTTTTTAAAATTTTTTTTAGCCTAGAGGTGCCTTCAGGTGCCTCACACCTCTAGGTCTTGAAAAAAAAATCTATAAAAGATGAAAAAACCTAAAAAAAATAGGCGCAAGCACCTAAAAAAAAATGGGGGGAGGGGGGGAGAAGGCGCCTTCTTTCCTTTTTTCTCAAGTTTTTTTCTAATTTTATAGCCTTTTTTTTTCAAGTTTAGATTTTTTTTTGATTTTTTTAGGCTTTTTTTTCAAGTTCAATCTTTTTTTTAAATTTATTTTTTTTAGATAGGTCTATTTTTTTTCAAGTGCATGTGCGTGCCTATTTTTTTTTAGCCGATGCATCTTTTCAAGCATACGCTCAAAGATGTACATTAATCGAATAATCGAAGATCTGATCGGATATAGGCTGAACTCTGATCGATCGGAGTCCAGTCTATCTTTATATATATAGGTGAACTGGGCTTCACTCGATCGTATCTCAATCCATATCCAATCGAATCTCTGATTATTGGATTAGCGCGCATCTGCACACACATGCCTGAAAAAAAATAGGCTCGTGCCAGTGCCAAATTTTTTTTAAAAATTTTTTTAGGCACCTTTAGATTGAAAAAAATTAAAAAAAAATAAAGCCCTAAGAAAATAGAAAAAAAGGCCTAAGAAAAGGCTTGACTTATTTTTTTCAACTTTTTTATATATTTTTTTTATTTTTTTAGATTTTTTTCTAGCATGGAGGTGTGTGAAGGCGCCTTCAAGCACATCCAGGTCTTGAAAAAAAACTAAAAGAAAATTTTAAAAAAAAATCTAAAAAAATAGGCGTAGGTGCTTGAAAAAAAAAAGTTGGGGGGGGGGGGGAGAAGGTGCCTTCTTTTCTTTTTTTTAGATTTTTTTAATTTTTTTTTCAAGCTTTTTTTTTCAGGTTTAGGATTTTTTTTTGAATTTTTTTAGGCTTTTTTTCTTGGGTTCAGCTTTTTTTCTGAAATTTTTTTTCAAGCGGGTCTATTTTTTTTTAAAATTTTTTTAGGAGCAAGTATGCATCTTTTTTTCAACCAGTGCGTCTTTTCAGGCGCGCACTCAAAGATGCACGCTAATCGAATAATTAGAGATTCGACCAAATATAGGTTGGGCTCTGATCAATCGGAGCCTAGTATATATATATATACATACACACATATGTGTATATGTTGTACTCATCCCAAATATTAGTAACTTGATGTGGTCCACATGTAATCTAATCAATTAAAGATAATTTAAGATAATTAAGGTGATTAAATTCTTTTGAAATAAAGAAAGACTCAGGTCAAAATAAGGACTCCACTATGGCTATGCTTCTTTGATGGAAAAAAGAGTTTGTATCAATTTAAAAGAGTTCCTAGTCTAACCTATAAATAAAGTCGGTGACTCTCCATTAGATATAGGCATCAAGATCCTTTGGCATAGACTAGAAGAGCTCTTTTACAGTAGTCTTTTACAGATTTTCAGGAGACCCATTGCTGCTTCATCTTTCTTCGTTCAAAATTGGATTCAGGCTTAATCAACAATAGCTGAAGGTATGTTTGTTTCCGCTTTAAGATCTAAATTTCTTATAATCAGTGGTATCAGAGCAACCTTCATGTTATTTGTTCAGCCTATTGATTATGAAAATTAGAAATCATCAAGATCTAGATCCCAAATTTCATACCAATTTAAGTTTTATTTATTTATTTATTTATTTCATAATTTTTAATTTTAATTAAAAATCTATTTATGAATAAATAAATTAATTAATTAAAGAAAGAAGAGGGCCAGTGTGCCCTCTTCCTCTTCTCCCCCAATGGCCAGATCTTTCGATCAGGTCCCACTTTTGGTAGTTGACCGCATGATCGCCTGCGTCCCAAGCCAACAACCACTTTTTGGCATCCTCCTGCTGGTGAACATCCACATTTCTTTTTATTTTTAAAAAAAAAGATGGTTGGAACCATCGAATCAAGAAAAATCGATGGCTCTCATTACCAATCACTGATCGTGGGTGATGAAGAGACACCGACGAGCCATCGATCCAATCTTAACAATGGCCGTCGACGGTGCTCAGGAGAGGAGGAGCGCCAGATTTTTCGGCTCCTCCACGGCTTCCATTTGGATGAAGAACAAAAAAAAAACAAAAAAAAGAGGGCGGTGATCTGACGGTCGGACGATGGTCTCACGCCGACTGTCGGTGTGTGAACACTAACTAACTCTTGCCGACGGTGTTTGTGGCATAATCGAGCACCGGCCAAGAGGGAGGTGGTGGCCATGGGTAAACTAATCGAGGAAGAAGATGAACAGTCAAGGGGATAATGGGTTTTGAGCTAACGAGTTCGAGTTTGAACCCAAAATCCAAAACCGACAAACCCATTAGCTAAAACATGGATTTTTGCATTAAAAGCCCCTAATAAAGTTTATATTCTATAAAGGTCCGAGCTGAACTGATTTAGCTATTTTTGCAAATTAGTCCATGATAAAGTAATAATTTTATAAAAGTCTATAAAAAATTAAATTAAAAAAATATTATTATTTTGATAATTATGATAGAGTTTATTATGTAAAGACACATGGGCTATTTTAGTCCTTATAATAAATTTTATTGCATAATGATCCTTTTGAATTAAATTTTGCGATTTGTTTTGATCGGATTATTATTTATTTGCTAAAAAATATCTGATCAGATTATGACGAAAACCATAATAAAGTTTTATATGGTTAATGGGGATATTCAAATGCCATATTAAAGTTAATGAATTTATTATTTTCGAAAATAGCCACAGCATCCTGAAAAATAATAAAAATCATATAAAGAATAAATTAAAGAATAATGGCATGAGAATAAAATTATAATTAAGTCATAGAGATAATTAACTTTATCCATGGGGAGTGGTTATTTTTATGATTTAATTGAAATAAGATGGTAATCTAGATATTAAGGATAGATTTTTCTAGACCACAGGTATGAAAATTTACTATTTTTAATATTGATATTGCTAGTCTTGTTAATCAAGTATTAATAAATTCTATGCATAATGCATCTCTGCCCATAGGAAGGTTAGAATTTATTACTGAAATTAATTATTTCAGATTATGTTTTAACTTCATAGCACTATTTTTTTTATATTTTTTTATTATTACAGCTAATCCTACTGCATATATTAATGATGCTGCTCTTATTCCAATGTTAAGTGGTGATAATTTTTCTGATTGAAAAGATAGCATTCTTTATACTCTTGGATACAAAGATCTTAATCTGACACTCTGTGTGGATGAACCACCTATTTTCATGGACTCAAGTACGTCGCAACAAACTATGGCATATGAAAAATGGGAGTGATCTAATCACTTGAGTTTAATGCTCATCAAGTCTCGAGTGCCTAAAAATATTAGATGGTCAATTCCTCAATGTGATAAGATCAAGAATTTTATGAAGACTATTGAAGAATAATTTAAAAATTCTAATAAAGCTTTGGGCAGTATCCTAATGAAGAAATTTACAAGCATGAGGTTTGATAGTTCTAAAGGTGTACGTGACCATATCATGAAAATGAGAGATATTGCTGCTCAACTCAAATCTTTAGAAGTTAAGATTTTTGACTATTTTCTAATTTATTTTATTTTGAATTTTTTATCTGCAGAATTTAGCTCTTTCAAAATCTCCTATAACATATATAAAGAAAAATGGTCTGTTAATGAACTTTTGACCATGTGTGTTTAAGAGAAAATAAGACTGAAATAAGAAAAGCAAGACATAAAGCATGAAAGTGCCAATCTTATTACTTATGATAAAGATAAAAAGAGAAAAGATGTTCCTAAAGGAAAGAAGGATGTTGTAATGTTAATAAAACGTTATGGCAATAAAGATGCATGCTTCTTTTGCAAGAAAAAAGGATACATGAAGAATGACTGCATAAAGTATAAGAAATGGCTTGAAAAGAAAGATATTTTCATATCTCTTGTGTGTCATAAATCATTTTTTGCACCTGGTAAATTGATTCTGGTACTATAATTCACATTGTCAATACCATGTAGAGCTTTCTCAATCTAAGAGATCTGAAGAAAAGTAAACAAAGTATCTACTTAGACAATCGGATACGTTCATATATGGAGGCTGTGGGAATCTTTAGATTAATCTTGAACTCTGATTTTATTTTGGGCCTTAAAAATATTTTTTATGTTTCTAGTTTTTCTAGAAATTTAATTTTTATTTCTAAGTTGACAAGTATTGGTTTTAGTTTTCATTTTGAAAACTCTATGGTTAATCTTTTTTAGGATAAAAAAGTTATTGGCACTGATTTTCTGATGAATAATTTATATAAATTAGATTTGAATCTAAATTATGAAAGTAATCATTTATCTATGCATGGTGATAATATTAGCATAAAGAGGAATATTATTAAAGAGAACTCTTCAAGTTTATGGCACAAAAGATTAGCTCATATCTTTTTAGAGAGAATAAAGAGGTTGATAAATGATGGCATTTTAAAAGATGTTGATTTTACTGACTTTAGTACTTATTTGGATTGCATAAAGAAAAAGCAAACTAATAAATCCTCTAAAGGTGCCAAAAGGAGTTCTAATATTTTAAAAATCATACACACTGATATTTGTGGATCATTTTTTATCCCCTGTTATAATGGTTAGAGATATTTTATCTCATTTATTGATGACTATACTAGATATATGTATCTCTATCTTTTGTTTGAAAAAGGAGAAGCACTAAAAATCTTTAAGGTTTATAAAGTAGAAGTAGAGAAACAGATAGATAAGAAAATAAAGATCGTAAGATCTAATTAATTAAAGATAATTTAAAATAATTAAGATGATTAAATTCTTTTAAAATAAAGAAAGACTCATGTCAAAATAAAAACTCCACTATGGCTATGCTTCTTTGATGAAAAGAAGAGTTTGTGTCAATTTAAAAGAGTCCCTAGTCTAGCCTATAAATAAAGCCTATGACTCTCCATTAGATATAGGCATCGAGATCCTCTGGCATAGACTAGAAGAGCTCTTTTGCAGGTTCCCAAGAGATCTATTGCTGCTTCATTTTTCTTCCTTCAGGATTGGATTCAGGCTTGATCAACAATGGCTGGAGGTATGTTTGTTTCCGCTTTAAGATCTGAATTTTTATATATGTATAAATAAATAAATATAAATATAAATATATATATATTTATGTGTGTGATTATCATAATATCTTTTGTTTACTTAAATTTATAAACATTCAAAATTTTTTGCTAGATATTTGATCATTGAAGTGAGAAAAATCGAAAATAAAAAAAATATAAGTTCTATTGAGGAAAAATCAAGAATGTGAAATTTTTAAAATTAAAAATTTTAAAATCTATAATTTAGGAGTTCTATGAATTTTTGAAATGGAGCTAAAGACATAAATATCTCAAATAATAAATTTTTATTTAAGTTTACAGAATATCATAATGTTGCTTCCTACATACAAACATAATCTTTGTGGTGTAGAAAAATCTTACCAAATGATGTACAACTGAGGTATTACTTCTTCATTCTTCCTCTCTCTTTTTTTTTGTTGCCCCCCCCCCCCGCTTGCCCTCCCGACCATCCGCTTGCCCTCCCGACCATTAAATAATAGAACAACATATCGTGATGTGTTGCTCGGAAATAATTGTCCAAAAGCCGAAGCACTGTATATTTTTGGTTTTTTCTTTCTTCAAAATCGTTCTTTCAAGCTTAGTCCCCACTACGTCTGGACTAATTCTGGCTATGGAGGACATACCCAACGGCCAAGCCCACAACATATGCCACATGAATAATACTTGACCATGTGGAGCTCCCTCTTTCCTTTTGACCATTTTTCTCGACACCACCGCCACCAACATAAGCAACCATCATTTTATTTCTCCATAACATGAAATATATGGTTGAAAAAAAAAAACAAAAATAATATAGGAATCCATATAGTGATATAATCAATAGCATGGTAAAATTTAAAAATTTATGAGGAAACAAAATCTTCCATCTCTTCTAGTCTTTGTATGTTATGTAAAGAATTAGCAATTCTCTCTTCTTACCCGTCTTTGTATATTACATTGAGGAATAGACATATTCCTAATTATAGTTATTGTTAGCACCATTAAGTGTCTCCATCTGTCTTCTCCCTCGTCATCCTCCCATCCCCTAGGCCTCTGCTCGCATCCTTGCCAGACTCCCTCCTCATCCGCTCCACCCTCCTCCCACCAGCAAGCCCAACAGCCTCGCCACCCTCCTTCGCCTCTTCTCCCACCCCCCCACCACCATCATCTTTCACGATATGGACCTCCCGATTGCCCTTGTCGACCCTCATGTCCTTCGCTCTCTCCAATCCTGTGACTCCCTCGAGGCCACCTTCTTCCTCTCCCATGCCATCTTCACCTGCTCCCCCACCGACCTCGCCGCCCTCCTTCTTCCTGCCGCCACCTTCAGTAATTAGAGCTGAGCAAATAACCAAAATCCAAATAAATTCATCCAATCCGATCCAATAAACATCGATTTCGATCGGTTGAAATAGTTGAATCGGGTTATAACCCATAAAAAATTTGGTTAATTATGGTCGAATTTGGTTTCTACATTTTTAACCCGTATGAAATAGAATCCGATTGACCAATATAGTATTTTCAATACTTAGATATTTGGGGATTGAAAATTAGTAAATATAACATGTTATGTATTGATTTATAGATATTATGAAATTATTATATTCTAGTTTTTATATGAATTTAATGGTGTATTGATTTGTAATACTTAAAATCAATATTGAATCAACATTGAAGTCCAAACCAACATAACCCATCCGAACCCGCTACAAACTGTTAACTTCGATTTTAAATGATTTATATATGATAAATGGTCGGCAGCAGATTAGATTTTTTTTCAATCCGATTGAATTCGATCAAGTCAAATTTTTCTCTCAACCCGACCTATGCTCACCCCTATTGGCAACCCCCGCCTCATCTCCACCCTCCTCACTGCCAATGCCCAACCCTCTGCTCGTGGGGATGACCACCACTCTGCTCTCGTCCTCACCATCACCTCTAGCAACGTCGATGCCATAGCCGCCCTCCTCAATGTTGGTGCTCAGGTCGACCTGCTACCTCTAGTCTCGTCGATCTCATCTCCCTTCTTACCGGATCCTGCCTCAATCCGACCTGGGCTAGCACCATCGGACCCGATGGTTAGACTCCCTTCCATATTGCGGCAACAACAGTCAGCAACAGCTAGGAACCTCAACATCGTCCGCCTCTACGTCACCTCTAGTGGTGGTGATCCTAACTAGGCCAAGTCCCATGAGTGGACCCTGCTCCACTGCATAGCCATCGGCGAATACCTAGTCGTCGCCGAGTTCTTGATTGGCCAGTCCACCTATGATGCTCGACCCACGTGGATGGGAGGCAAACGGAAGACACCGTTTGACATGTGGTGCGGGAGAGTTTTAGCTTCCTGAATTAACAACCCTACAATACTCCTCACCGAGTATTATTATATATATAGAGAGGTGGATTGGGCTCCGATAAATCGGATCCCAATCTATATTCGGTCGGATTTTCGACCATTGGATTAATGCGCATTTGCGTACATGCGCTTAAAAAAAAAAAGACTGAAAAAATAGGCACGCACTGCGCCTAAAAAAAATTTAAAAAAAGGTAAAAAAATACAGAAAAGAAGAAGAAGAAGGTACCTGTAGGCACCTTCATTTTTTCTTCTTAGCTTTTTTTAATTAAAAAATATAAAAAAATAAAATAAAAAAATAAATAAAAAGATGCATTTTTATATTTTAAATGTAGGTGCCTTCAGGGAGCTTTTTTTTCTATTTTTTTTAAAAAAATTTTTTAGATGTTTTTTTCTAAATTTATTTTTAGATTTTTTTTTAAAAATTTTTTTCATGAAAATTTTTTCAAGCAGCAGACTTATTTTTTTTTGTGAATTTCTTTTAGGCACGTGTACTTTTTTTTTCAGCTGACGTATTTTTTAGGCATGTATTCCAAGATACGTATAGATCGAATGATCGGAGATCCGATCGGATGTAGACTAAATTTTGATCGACTAAAATTTAATATATATATATATATATATAATTTTAAATTTTAATTGAATCAAATAAAATTCATTCCACTCAGGTCGGATGGCTAAAATTATCATCTAGAGGGGGCATCGTGGTAGAAAAATCAGGAACTGCCATTTAATAATCAACATGACCAGGGTCCCTAAGTAAAATTCTCCCGCCTTTCTAACTCAAGCCTGTACGTTAGTATATAGGAGCAGAAAAGTAAAACCCTAGCACCATCCCGAGTCCCACCTCGCTCTCTCCACTCCTGTCAGCCCCTCGCTGCTCTCGTTCGTTCCCTGCCGTAGCCCTTCTCTCATTCTCTCGTTCGATTGCCGCCATGGCCAGCACCGATCCCGAGCGTAGAGACGAGGGGGAGAGGGAGGCCCCCGCCGGCGAGGACGAGGACACCGGCGCCCAGGTCGCCCCCATCGTCCGGCTCGAGGAGGTCGCCGTCACCACCGGCGAGGAGGACGAGGACGTCCTCCTCGACCTGTAAGCTTCGATCCTCCCTCCTTTTCTCCCATTGTATGGTTTTGCCGTGAGATTCTAGGGTTTAACCTTCTGATCTTGATCGGTTCTCTTGGTTTCAGGAAGGCGAAGCTCTACCGGTTCGACAAGGAGGGGAACCAGTGGAAGGAGCGGGGCCATGGGAGCGTCAAGCTCCTGAAGCACAAGGAGACGGCGAAGGTCCGGCTGGTCATGAGGCAGGCCAAGACTCTCAAGATCTGTGCCAACCATCTAGGTCTTCGTCTTGCTCTTCTCTTTATTTATTTCTGGTTAAAGATTTGAATTTGATCTCTGATGTATGGAATTATGGCCCTCGGTTGTTTGATTTCTGGTTTGCAGTTCTTTCGACGACCAAGATGCAGGAGCATGCTGGAAATGATAAGTCGTGCGTGTGGCATGCGACGGATTTTTCTGATGGGGAACTAAAGGAGGAGATGTTTGCCATTCGGTTTGCATCTGTTGAGAGTGAGTATCTTCTAATTTTCTGTCAACTTCCTGTCAACTTACATCTAATTGGATGCATCTATGTTTAAGATTTAAGAATGTGCTGTCTTAGTTCTGTGCTTTCTATTGCTTTTAACAGGGAGATGATTGTAGATTTTGTTGAGTGGGATTTATTTCAAGTCCGTTATCTATTTTAAGTATTTGATGCATGTATCATGATATCTGTGGATCACCACAAAATGAGAGTTTCTCTTCTTTTATGGTGATTCATAATGTCTGGCTGGACAGACCTTTTTTTTTTTTTTTTGGCCCGCGGCGATCAGAATGCTAATCCCATGTTTTCTTGAGTACAGAAATATCTTTTTATCCATTTATAATGCATTTGCATAAGAAAACTTAGAGCAGGCGATAGGTATCTAGGATCACATGGAAGCATTTGAACATTTGAAATCTGTTGTATGTGCATTATGGAAAAGATACAAGTGGGTTGCTTGTAGGTTATGGTAATAACAGGACATCATCCTGAACAAGATTGCATAACTAATGTGCATGTATTATTCTCTAGAAGGTTGCAAAATATTAAAAAGCCTTGTAATTATTGTTAACCATTCGTATAACATTGTCCAAATCATGATACCATGGTAATTAAGAGGTGCATTTGTTGCCATAATATCTTGTATTTCAAGGAATTGCTTGAATATGTTATGCAAGTTGTACTGTCAATATAATAAATCTTTTGTTTGGTTTTCTCATGGAGGACATTATTCATCTTGAAATATAATTTTAGCATGAATTTCTCTTTGTTTTTTTGTAAGTTATGCATTGACATATGTGTTAGCTACTGCTGTCAATAAGATTGAAGGAGAATGTTTCTTATCGGCAGTTTTAATGAGCAAGTACACTCGATTGACCTTGCCTAATTAGAATCATAGCAAGAATTGTAACTGTAACCCTTGCACCATTTATGGGCTTGTCGAAACCTTATCTTTGTCATTTGTATCATTGGCTTTACAGAAGTTTATACACAACTTTCATGTTAGGTTCTTGATTCTTATCATTGCTGACCCTTTTGAATTTTTTTTGAACTCTTCATCATATTTAGAACTTTTTTTCTTTTAATTGTCCTGTTTTCTGTGCATGACCATAAGTATCCATTTCTTCTCTCTATCTATCTAGATGCAATTCTGAAGTTGCTGCGATATTTTCATGTCTGATTATATGAGACAACAAACCTTAACTTTCACATGTTTGCAACTCCCATTACATTCTGACACCTTTTGTTGTGCAGCATTCTGATTTGTGACATTACCCATTCTATTGTGTATGGATTCTCACTGACATGTGGCACTTAATTGTTACTTGAAAATGACCATGCATATCCCGTAGCTTTGCTACATATCTTATTAAACTTTATTTACTTTTCTTCATCATATTTTGCAATGTATCCATAATTACTTTGCTACATGTTCAAGATCAGTTTGTTTGTGGTCCTCCTCCATCACCTCTTGGTGTCTATGCATATTTGCTTCTTATTGTGTTTCCAATTGGACATATGTCGAACTCTTGTGATAACTTGTTTGATATGAATGAACTTCAAATTTTTGACCTGCGAACATCCTATGATTTGTTTTGTAGGTGCATAGCTTGTGTTTCTTGTCTCGTTCTAAATCTATTTCATATTCATGTGCAATTTATTACCATTTCACCAAGTCTAATCATGATTAAACTGGTAATTTTGTTGTTATCTATGGTTGTGTCTCTAGTGTCCAAGGCATGAATTGTGTGCGTGTGTGTATTGCATTTTGTCTTGGAAAGTTCAATGCTACTAATGCCTTCTTTACCACACAATTTCATGCTATATTCAGATGCCGCTGTCTTTGTAAGTTGTTGTTCATGATTAAGCACCCCTATTGATTCTTTTATGTTCTTCATTATTACTTTTTTACCTGACAACTGAATGAGTTGGAAGCACCTAGTCCAGGAGGAGAGGATTAAGTTTATAAAGGGTCAGTTAAACAACATGGATCACCCCATTTGTTTGAGCAAAAAAAAGAAAAAAAACTTTTTATTTGAAACAAATTACATTTAAAACTTCAATAAAGATTACCAGAGACCAGTGTCCCAGATTGTGTGTTTTTATCTTTCTTTTCATGCCGTGTTAGTGTGTTCATTAGAACACCAATCTCATAATGGATTTAGTCAGTTTAATATGTGTCAACTCATGCCATACTCTACTATTTCTTCATATTTGCTGGCATTTACTTTTTCATAAGTAAATAAATGCACTCTAGCCTCCATCTAAAGGACAGATTTTATTCTACTTTGTCTGATATGCAATGATCAGGTTACTCAAGTTTTCTCAATTCTTAAGTTTGCTATGCCATACAAAGCTTATTACCATACTTGTTGAGCATTGCAACCCAAGTACTTGGATAAACAGTTGGTACCTATTATGGTAAGTTTGTTGTAAGATGATGATAAAAAGGTTGCAGGATTGGGCTTTTCATAGGCTATATTGCTTGCTGGGTCTAAAATTATGGGTTCTTATGTAAATGATAATGATTTAAGTGTCATTATCTTTTTCTTTTAAAAAAATGTTGTGGAATTTGTTTAGAAACAAGCACCAGTTTGCTCTGTCTTCTCTGTGGCATTTTTCTAGTCATGTCCTTTAAGGTATTTGAGCAATGGTTACAAGAAAGCCTCTTGTGTAGGTTTAGCGAGCTTACTTTAAAGCACTAGTGAGATTCTTTCCTATTTAGGAAGTACTATCAGTATATAGGTGGTCTGGTTGCAGTGTTAAAGTAAACATTAGAAGCAAATGGCAGTCCCATCTCCTTTGGATCCATTAAAGAGATGATGTGGTTATTTGAATATGACTTCATATTGTATAAAACTTCGTCATACTTTCTGACTATAATTTGTTCTTTTGTTTTTCCCAATCTAAAGAATTTCTCAGAATCACAACCTTTTTGCTGTGAGCTATGAATTTCTACTTGCTAAAATTCATCTTCTGTTAAACTTATGGTGTCACGTGAAATTAGTATGAGGAACTAGTTACATTAAAGCCTTTGAGTTTTATATTCTGCTATTTTTTTGCTCACTGAACTGAGTCCACCATATCATGTGTCTTGTTTATTGAACTTTTATGTATAGGTTGGTACTTAATTGTTTATATACCTCGCAACTACAATTTGGGCCACTATGTTTTGTAGGCATGTATCATTCATACAATTGGAGAAGCCATATGAGTTAAGCTGCCGATACAAGATTTGTATCTGTAGAGGAGCTAGTAATGCATAGGCTTATGAGTCTTTTGGGAGTTTCTAATCGAGTGGTGGTGTTGTCTTGGATCACCAGTATTGACTTTGTGATTTACTCCTTAAGGGTGTCTAGATGAAATGGTGTGCTTGAACACACTCATACGGGTGGGATGCGTTAGTGACACAAGAATATGGCACGTATGATGCACTTGTGTTATTTTATTTTAATATAGTTGAATAATAAATAAATGTTAAGAGGACTTGGTTTTAATAAAAATATATATAAATAAATGATAAGTAAATGGTAGAAGAAGGATCCGAACCTTTGTTCTTGTGGTTAAAATGTAAACTATAAGAGAGGGAAGGAAACATGTGAGGTGGAAAAAGCACAATGGGAAAATGTGGATGGTCAAACACATCTCACGCAGAGACTCATTGTGGGAGTTTGCATTGTATGGTAGTATAGATTTGCATTGTTTTTTCACTATTAAGTCAAAGGATTTTGTCATTTGTCTTCTTAGGACAGTAGGATCAATTCAGTTTATGCATCATTTGCTAGAAGCAAGATTGCTAATAAGAAATGCTTTGAGTTTTAAAAACAATGTTTTTATCTTTTAACCTTTATTAGGTCTTAAAACTTTAAATAACTCTTTCATTTCATGCCTTATTAGATGATGTTACTTCTACAATGATCATAACCGACAAACCTTGTCCTTGTGGATCACAACCAACAAACCTAGTCCTCTGAAAAATTCATGCTAGTCTAGATTCACAAAGTGGATGGGCTTTAAGGTATGTCATGAGTGTCTTGTTTAGTGATCTATTATCTTTAGACAAGATGGAATTAGGAAAAGTATGTGGTTGGAGGTGGATATTATTATATAGGTAATCTTTGTCAAGAATGCTTTGTCTAACTTCTCAAAGCCATTTACTTCACCATAAATGGGAAAATCCCTCTTAATTTTCATAAGAGGACTTTTTCATAGAAATAAAATTTTTATATGTTACTCTAATATATAAAGGGCTCCTTTTGCTTATCTTTGAGGAAGAACAGTGAAATGTGTTAGAAGCATTGGCCAGAGCCTTTGAGAATGGTTAGGGTTTTGCAATATATATTATGGTAATAATGCATTTGCAACAAATGATTGCGATTGCTACATGCTGTGTCCAAGTTGATATTATACATGACAAAATTAATACTGCCAGTCCTAGGACACGCAAATGGTGTTTTGGATAATTTAGGTGGATGGGTGGGTAATTGAACAGATAAAATCAGAAAATATGACTTCTGGCTCTGGGTAAGCTTTTATTGTTGCAGAAATGATGTACAGATGGAATTTGATTTTTTTTTCCCCACTCTTTTATGGTTATGTACTTAAAAAGGGAAACTGAAGTATGACCTGTAAAGGGAAGGGGTTTGGATTTTTCCTCAATGATCAGAGAGGGGAGAAATCTAGGAGGGAATGATGATAGCTGTGAGGAATGACTTGAAAGTCTTGGCATCACTGGATGGCTCTGAGAATTATTCAGAAAGGTGTCCCTTGCTATTTACATTGTGCAGCTTTGGATGATCATTTTGTGAATCAGTCAAGGATTCTGACTCCACTCGAGTTTGCTTTTTAACATGTTAAAGGTAACTGAGAGTCAGTTGGAGGACTTGATTTGCTCTGATAAGCAGAACAGGCTGGCTATTAGCCTGAATCCTATACTTTAGCTTATTGTGATGGCTGAAGTTTCCATGTAACTTGACCACCTTGCAACAATAGTTGCAGTCATTCTGCTTTTGGAGTGCATGAATTTGTAATTTTGCCCAACCTGTTCTTTTGCTTTCTATTATTCAGTGTTGGTTGACTACTTCAATCCTTGCAGTTCCATTAGTTGCATAACTAATGTAGTCTTGTGTCATTCCCTTGCGACTTATATTCCATCACTCGTGGTCTGTATTTTCCTTTGTTGGTCAGACTGCAAGAAATTCAAGGAAATGGTTGAAGAGATTGCTGAATCAGTTGGGAAGGATGAAGAGAATGAGAGTAAGGATGCCTCAGCTGCTGCTGGTCTGATGGAAAAGTTGACTGTCAGTGAAAGCAAATCCGAGGAAAATCCAACAACAGAGGTGCCTGTTGCTGCTGATGAAAAGAAGGAAGAAGAAAAATCAAAGAAAAAAACAAAAGCTGAAGAACCGTCTTCTGCGGCTTAGGCTTGAGGATGTAATGCTCTTGAAGAGCATAGCATAACATTTTTCTCACTTTCTCTGTAGGGTTTGTGATCTGTCTTCACAAACTTCTTAGTTATATCAGAGATTGAAAAGTGGGACAAAATGTGATCAGATAGAATGGACAAGTCAGTCTCTCTTTAGGGTCGGGTGGTCTTAAATCTTGTCATGTAATTGGTTGCTCAGACTTTCATTGCTCTTTTTAAAGGTCAGGTCCGGTGAGTGATGGTATGCTTGGGATCTTGGATATATCTGTTTTAATGTTTGGTATGATTTTCTGATGGTCATCTGTAAGTTGGTCCAGTTTTTGCTTATTGGGTTGCATGTGTTTTGATTGATTTCTGATATCTAAATAGTCGAGCCTTCAGTGTGAATGTAGTGAAATTGTTGGAACGCTTTCCACATTGGATTGGAAATAAAATGGAGATTTCATTCAAGTCACTTTTGATCGAAGTTATTATGCTACAGACCACTGGATTATGTCATCATCTGAATTGGTTTAGTTCTATACCTGATCGATCTTATTTTTTCTGTAATTTCAGTCTTCTTCTTTTTTTTCTTTTTTTAATGTACCTTTAATCATATTCTTACATCCATAATAGATTGCAGCTTTTGGTTGGTATTTCCATGCTCTTCCTTGCATCTGCCATGCTATATATGGTGATAGTGTTCTAAGATTCTTTGTTTTCTTTCAAAAGAAAAAAAAAAAAAGTGATGGGTGGGAGCAAGTTTTCTGATTCCACCTGCGGTATTTTGATGTTATTTTGCTCCGGAATACTGGTAAGTACATGGTTATTTGGCATCTTAATTCTTTACGGAGCCTGATGGTATTTTGTCTGGTTTTAAGTAATGGATTGGTGGTACACCCAAAGTGTTACGATATGCTTACGGTACATGCGGCAGTATTGGTCAGATTGTAGCGTGGCGGAGGGTAAAGGTGGTGGTGACGAATTGATGGTAAACTGAACAGGTTCCTACGGTCAGGTCGGTCTCATCGTCGGCTTGTTAAGCTTCAGGGCTCTCTCGTCTCTTGGCTTGTTTTGCTTTTTTTTCTTTTTTTTTCTTTTGGTGCAAGGCTTGTTTTGCTTTCTTAGCTCGGCTGGAAACTTGTTATTTTTGACGAGCGTCTTCAACCACGGTTACTTAATCTACAACACCAACAAGGGCTTAGCAATTGTAATTTTAAATCCATGATTTGATGAATGAATTCTGGGTGTTCCAAAATTTTTTTTAGCCTTTTTATTATTAGTCTAGCTATCTGATTCTGGATGGATAGTATTAATTTATCTATCCATAATCAGTTTTAACGAGTCACGTGCGGTGTTTGAAAATGAAAACATTGTTTTGTGGTTGTAAATAATTAGAAGCTTAATAATATTTTTAAAAATTATTGTTCAACTTTTTTTTTCTTTCATCTTTGACCATCGTGGCCTCTTTTTTTTTTTTTTTTCTTCCGCTGCTTCGGCTGCCATCGATCAAGCTCTGCTCTTCTTCATTTTTTTTTCTAATTACTATGGCTATCCTTCCTTACCGCCTCCTTCTTAATCTCTGGCCAACGATCAAGCCTCATCTAACCCTCTTCTTTTCTCCTTTGCCTCCGATCGCTCCTGTTGCTTCCCTCCTTACCAGCTTGATTGCCTCCGATCAAGCCTCCTCGATTGCCTTGGTTTCACCACTATGGCCATCTGCCTTCTTATGGTGGAGGTGTGGGTAGAGGAGGTGGGATGGCGAGCAACAGCGAGGAAGGTGGATGGAGGAGGAAGAGGATGGATGTGCAGCATGCGCTATGTAGCGGTAGAGAGAAAATAGAGCTGAAATTGGATTGGATATAGATAAGATATTAGCAAATACATATCTATATTTGTTTTGATTGACGAATGCAAATATGGATATGGATATTATTTGAATACAAATTTTATATCAATATTTATTTTAAATGAATATAAATGTAATTTGAATATGGATATAATTATAGATATAGATTTTATAATTAAATTTTATAATTATATAATCGAAGATATTACTAAATAGATAACAAATCAAGTTAATAGCATGTTTATATGTTTATATATATTTTTTAAAAATTAATAAGTACTATATAAATTTATAGAGGATTATAGGTAGATTCAGATATTCAAAAATAGATCAAATAGTTATCTATCCATGCACATATCTATTTATCTTTGATGGATGTAGATACGGATATCGATATTAGTTAAATTTTTAAATTTCTATTTATATCCAAATTGATTTTGATATGAAAATGAATCTGTATGAATATTATTCATGGCACTTTCATTTTTAAAAAAAATAACAGAAAAAAAATAAAATATTATTTAAAATAATAATAATAAAATATAAAAATATTATAAAATATTATTTTAAATAATAATAATAAAATAAAAAATATCATAATATTTTAAATATTTTTTATAATAAAATACTATAGAAGAGCACCGTAGCAAATACTTTGATGAATACAAATATGAAATCAAGATTTCAAATTGTAACAACCTGAGACTAAGTAATTCATTGATTACATTCTTAATTTATCACAGAGTTTTTGGAATCTTATTGGAGTGGTAGGATGACATCCTCGTGCTATTTCCGCAAGTCATATAACCCCTATAATTCGAGCATGTTTATCCACACTGGCGCGGTGAATTGGCCAAGAAGTGGGAGTGAGTCAAAAATTGAGGTCTGTCATTATGCTTGCTTGACCATCACACGCGTCTAAAGTACATCACACGCGTCTAAAGTAGGGGTGCAAGTAACCAAGACCTTTTCTATATCAGACGAGATTCGTATCCATCCATACTCAAAAATTTGTACCTATTGCTTGATTATGAGTTCTAAACGGACATCCAAGCTCCTGATATAAGAGATCGGTGAAGGCTGAATTTGATTAGAACGTTGCATGATAAAAATTAGATACAAAATATGACCTAAATAGAAGAACCGAAACCCAACTTTAGCCACCAACGGCGGGATCTTGCCTAGGCTTGGACCGTAGACAAAGCCTGTTTGGGAACTTCCTGCAAAGCTGGTGCGATATTGGAGTTTCGGTGGTAGGAGGGAGAAGTTCACCAGAGTCATGCAATCTGATGCCAGTGATTAGGAGAAATAAAATGCTGAAGATTATATGCCAGGATGCATACACGGTATAGTGCATGCTGCCAATCATCGAAATGTATTATTATAGATTTTATATTCTCCATGCGCTCATCTTAATAACTAGCCAATAAGAATACATTTCGATGATTAGCCAAATGCATGACCATGCTGTATACAGTATAGATGTCCGATTATTTATCAATTGAGAGGCAGGTCGTGTTGACTTTGCACCATGCCAATCTCCAAGTATCACGTTAGCTCGGTGAATCTCACGGGGACTTTGACAGGTGACCTATGATAGCAGCACTCTCAAAAGTATCGAGTGCTCCGCTGACCTCATGTCTCCGTATCTGACCTCCCGTGTTCCATCCTTACCTTCACGCCATGCTCCAATCCCGGACGCCATGCAGCTCAAGCTGGACCTATGCCTACCTGCACTCCCATCCCTTGGAGTGGCAAAGCCGGTCGTCCACGTTGGGGATTATCCACTTAATTATCATCGTTAGATCATATGTTCTCTTAAGTCTGGCGGCGTTGATATTTCCACGGGTGAAGTTGTATACCTCCACCGAGCTTGGTCGAAAGGCCACGCCCACCGGGCCACCACCAATCTCTCAGTCTCAGGTAATGAATCTCTCTCGTTTGACCGCCAAAAGCACTCTCAGGTCCCAGAGGGTGGAAATATCACCACGTTATCATTATTTATTAATCACTGATAATACGCGCTTTATGACACTAATCCCCTTCCCTTTCGCTCTTTTTTTTATTACCCAGAATACCCCCGAATTGGCGATCGAAAAGAGGGCTCGCTGTGCCAAAATTTCTATTTATTTTTCCCAAACCCCCGCCCTAAAAGAAATACTCGCCTCGCGACTCGTCTCCGGCTCTGCTATTTTTTCTCTTCTTTCTCCTCCCAAATTACTCTTCCCAAATACCGCTCCTAACAATAATAAAAGGGTGAAAAAAAAAAAAAAAAAAAAACAAAACCCTAATTTTTTTCTTGCGAAGATCGCCTTCATCTCCAGCTGCTTTCAGGTATGTCTCGTCTTTGATCGCTTCTGTTTCGGATTTTCTATGTTAGATAGCAAAACGCCGGAATCTTTTTTTTTTTTTCGCTTCAGTTTCTTCGATCAGATACATGGAGTTTCCTCGCTTGTTATAATGGCCTTTTATGATGGGTTTTTTCAGTTCTCATAACTTTACGTCAGCTCGGATTGATCTTCTGCTAGGGTTTATGTTCTTTGATTATGAGAATTTTGGTAGGATTCAGCTGGTTAGGAAATTTATTTTTACGGGTTTCTAATTTGCTTTCAAAGTAGTTGATGTTAATGATCGGGTCGCGGTTACTTGCTAACATGTTGTTTAAAGGGATTACGATACTTGATTACCTTTCTTTTGTTGTTGGGGGAATTGTTGGCTGTATAATTATGGTGCTCGAGCCGTTGTGAAAGATTGTAGGTTTGTTTTTGATATCTGTTGAATGGGTTGCAATGTTATGTTCTCGAGTATGGTTTGATAGTGACAATGGGTTTAGCTTTATTTGTAAATTATGGATTTCATTGGGGCTAAACATAGTTGGAGCATTTAGTTCACTATTGTTGCGTGGCTTAGAGTAATACTGACCCTTTGTGAGAAAATTGAATGATCTTGTTTAGTGTTGCTCTTCCTTTTTTGTTGTACTCATCATGTTAAGCACCTCGCTGATGTTCGTTTCTGGAGAGTGCTTGCTGTGCTATTGTAGAAGGTATCTATGTCAACTGATTCCAGTTTTCTGTTGAACCTGTTCGTTATTACTCAAGACTCACTGGAAAACCATGAAAAAGAAACAAAAAGAGAGTGAAGTATAGAAAAGAAGATAACGGATATTTTGAATTATGGAAAGAAAATAATTGAGTTATGGTGCCCCATTTGTTTTATTGCTTTAAGTTTATATGTTGTCAATTCCATTTCAGTATATTGTACTTTTTGCTAGCTTTTTGTTCGCCTTCTCCTTTCCTTGTTCATCTAGTTGTGTCTATCAAATGGGGTTTTGGTGCTTTTACCTTTGAGCTTGAAGTTCATCATGCTCTTTTGGTTGAGCTTGCATTGTTTTTGGGCATGTGTGCTGCTTCTACTGTTTAGTATAGCTGTGCTGCAACCTTCGGTTTCAATGGTTATAAGCTTTTTTGATTGTTCATTCTTTTCATGTGCCAGCTCTTTATCATTTTAGTAAATTAAAGAACCTGAAGTTATCAAAAGAATGTCAGCTACCAGCAAATTCGATTTATCTTCTAGCAGTTCTGATGGACCCACCTACATGAAAGGGCAACGTGGGCCGTATGCAGCTGCTTCTATGGAAAGGTCAAGCTTCCGTGAAAGCATGGATAGCCGAATCCCAGCATCGCTTTCAAGCATGTCGAGGTCTGGTTCGGTATCATCTCAAGCTGACACAATCACTTCACTTCAGTCCCTTCTCGTTGATTTGAAAACAACCGATCAGAAGTTCCCTCGAACAGGGGACTTTGAGATAGCAGTGGGTTCTATTATTGGCATCCCCACAGAAGAATCTTTACCTGCAACATTTAGTATGAGGCATTTAACTTCTTCATCTGTGGAGGAGATCAAACGTGTGAAGAGTAATCTTCATGAGGGCACTATTAAGGCGAGGTACTTCTCACTTCCTCCCTCCTCTTTCCCAACCACCCATCCCCCACCCCCCACCACCCAAAAAAAAAAAAAAAAATGTCTGCCCTGCGTTACAGAAAAAAATATAGTATTAAGTAGATGAAATATTTATCAACATGATCTTTCACAAATTCTTCTTTCCATATTGGAAATATATGTTTCCTTTCGATCGTTATTGTGATGTCTATACAACAATCATGATTTCTTCCATTTTATATTATTATGTTTTTTCTTCAAAAAATTCCCCATTGTGCCACGTGATTTTATTTCTCATTTTACTTTCCTCAACCAGTCTGCATTGGACTTTGTTTGCTCATCCATTCCAAGCATATCACTTTTACAATTTACTTTTCACATTGTGGGTTTTTGAGATCAAGTAAGTTAGTCTCTGCTGCATGTTTTGATAGGGATCGAGCAAAAGCCTGTAGTGAGGCTGGTTTGAAAATTGATAAGTATTATCACAATCTGTCAAAAAAACGTTCCCGAGCTGATATTTCATCGAATGAGCGGTCTGGTACATCGATGCCAGGAGGAAGCATCCCTAAGAGTAGCCCTCAAAGCCATATGACTTCACGTTGTCTTGAGCTTGGGCCTCAGAAATCAGAAGAAAGGACCAAGAACACTGGACCAAGCAGACGAATTCGAACTTCTATGGCGGAAGCACAGGTTGGTATCTCAAAGCTTACTTTGGAGCCTTTTGCCTGCCTTTCCTTGATTTTGATTCGCAGTTATCTTTGTCTTATGATTTGCTGCTGCTTATGTCGCAGAACTGTGTTTTAGTTGCCTACAAAAACAAGGATATGATTATTTTCTGGATGCTTATGCATCATAAATGAGGCATGTTGCTAACTGATTTATTTGCAAGCACTCATTTCATTTTTTGTGCAGAAGAGAATGAAATTGTTTCGACTGTAAGATCCTGCTTTATCATTTTCTGGATTCTTGAAGAATAGTGCCAGCTAGGATTAACCATTATAGATTATTTGCTTTGAACTTTATGCAGATTTGAGTTGCATTATAGAAGCTATTTGTAAATCTTTGCGTAGACAAGCTTCCTTTTGTAGTAGTTGCAGATTGACTTCCTTTCTAGTGATGAAGATTTCTGCTCCATCTGTAGCTTTTCATTATTCATGGGGAATTTACATATTGTTTTGATTGATTAGATGGATGTAAGGGCTAATGGTATTGCAAGACCATCCGGGCCTGTGAATAAGGATAGAGATGCCATCAAACTTGTAAATGGTGGTGCGGCACTATCAGAAGAGAAGGGTCGAGCATTGACTGGCGGTGTTGATGGCTGGGACAAGTCAAAGATGAAGAAGAAACGGTCTGTCATAAAGTCGGATGTTTCTACAGGTGCAGTTTTGACTAGATCGCTGGATGCTGATAGAGAATCCAAACGAGGAATACAGCAGAAGCTTGGTACTGCTGCTCGACCAATGACAAATAATGTCCATGGCTTCAGGTTTGATATCATACCATGCAATTAGATTGCTCTTTGTATTACTGTCTCATACTTACGAGGCTTAATTGTTGGATTAAGTTTGTCTCTCTCTTGATAGACAAAACTTGTTGCAATGTTGAGATAATATTTAAGGCTCATTCAGCTTCATCTTATTCTAATTTTCAATCACTACTGTTAGATGATCAAAGCAATTCTGCTGCATTGAAAAAGTCTCACTAGCATTATTATGCAGCTGTAGTGTTAAAAAAAATAAAAATAACAAAAGGGTGTCCTAGTGCACGAGGCTCTCTCCACTATGGGGTCTGGGGAGGGTTGGATGTATACAGCCTTACCTCCATGTGTGGAAAGGCAGTTTCCATGATTCAAATTTCAAACCTTGAAACCCCTCAGAATGAAGCAAGCTTATTGTTGCCCCAAGGCCCACCCTTTGGTATTGAAAAAATTATTATTATAAAATTTTAGAATAGGATAATGCAATGTTACATTTTTAAGAAATGTGTTTGCTTATTGTTACTTCACATCAAGGGACATCTTTCAAGTTTTAGTTACAATTAGATCCACTATGGCAAATTCCTGACTGAGGTAAATTAGGCAAGAGAGGTGCATAAAGCGTTAGCCAGTTGGCTGGTACATGGTCTATCTTATTTGCTGCAGGTTAAGCCCAAGTATCCCTCCAAAGTTGCCCAAAACTTGGAAAGGGCCGATACTTTAGAATAACTTTTGATATAAGTTGTATTGATTCCTAAAACAAAATTAAGCAAAAAAGCAAAGTCAAATAAGAGGCATATTAATGTACACACACATGTGCGCACGTGACCTGCACACCGAGGTTGGACTACATGCTTCATATTTAGCCTTTTTTCACCATTTTGGCCTCATCAGTTTTAGAGTATTGCCAATAATTTAGTGAACCACACCCTGTTCCTCTACAACGATATTACCTTCTGATGCACACATTTTGATAGATACACCCATATATTTATAAAAGGCATCCCAAGACATTTGCTTACTCGAGGTTTGTGATACTTGTGCTAATTAAAGAAAATATAAAAGAATACAGTTGGAGTTGAATTTATATGATGCTTAACTTTTTATCTAGATTGTAGAAGATATCAAGTATCTGTTATTTTGCTATTATTTTAAATAGAATGAAAAGATAGATGAGGTTGCTCTAATAAAACCAGAATGCCATGGATGACGTTTTGATTTGGTTTGGATCCTAGCATTGTAAAATATATTTAGTGTCGACTGTTGTGTATTCCATGGGGAGCCTGCCTCCAGTCATCTATTATCTCATGAAACCTGGTTTGCATGATTCAGTCTTCTGCATTAATCTGGCTTGATCATCTGGGATGTGCTTGTTTTGTTGAATAGAACATTATTCTTTCTCTCTGAAATTCTTAATATGCAGGTCAAGACCTGCTTCTGGAGCTTCTGGAGTTGGAAAATTAGATTCAGCTTCTCAACTTTCTGGTCTTGGAATCCGCCCCTTAGGTAGGAATGATCAAGACAACAACTCTCTTCCCAATGATAGAAGAGAACGTCTAGATAAGGAAGGTGCCCATCTTAAAGCAGTTAACAAGTAAGACATATTCTCTTCTTACCTTTGTTGCTAAAAATCTCGTTATTATTGTTCCTGTAATTTTTCTTCTTCTGGAAAATGATGTTTATTATCTTCAAAGCTGTCTTGTCGAATTTTTCTTTATTTCTCTTTACATATAACCTAAATTTATCTTCTACATCATTTAATGTTCTAATTTATCTTTCTTCCATTGTATCTCAGGCCTAATAACCGTGAAGATAATTTTGCTGCTAATCCTACCTCATTAACAAAGATAAATGTGCCTGCTCGGGGGCCACGATCAAATTCAGGTTCCATGTCAAAGGCATCCCCCAGCAAACGCACGGCATCTATTCGCTCTTCTTCACCCCCTGTACAGTGGGCTGGACAAAGGCCTCAGAAGATCTCGCGTGTTGCACGACGATCAAATTTTTCTCCCCTTATGTCAAGCCATGATGGAACCCCTGCATCAGATACAGGAGATAATGCAGGCATCCATGAAGATAGATTAGGATTGACAAGATGCTTACCATCTAATGCTTCTCAGCAAATTAAACTAAAAGGTGATAGTGTACCTGGTTTATCAGAAAGTGAGGAATCTGGAGTGGCTGATAGTAAGTCAAGGGACAAGAGTAAGAAATGTGAAATAGAAGAGAATATTGGTCAATCCATGCAGAAGATTCCAGCACTTGCATTGCCTTCAAGAAAGAACAAGGTGGCTGCTGATGAAGATATTGGAGATGGTGTCCAGAGACATGGCAGGGTTGGACGAGCTTTCACTCCCACAAGGTCTGGCATGGCTGGTCCAATTGAAAAGCTGGACAATGCTGTCACCGTGAAACAACAGAGAAGCACAAGAGCTGGTTCTGAGAGGATCGAAAGGTGATGTAGTTTTTCCTTGCCAATTAACTAGCTGTTGGTAGTCAGTTCATGTTCAACACTTCACTCCGATTTTTTGCTGAGAATTTGCTATTGGTGTTCTCTTTGCCTCAGTAAACCTGGCCGCCCACCTACCAAAAAATTGTCTGAGAGGAAGGGGTATACACGTCCACGGCATTCTGTGAACAATGCACCTTTGGAGTTTGCTGGTATCTATCTATGTATTAAATGGATGGAGTCATGGAGCAATGAATTTTTATTGTCCTTGAAAGACGGTCTTATGCATAGTGTTTACTTATTATTGATTTTTTGATATTCTTTTCAGGAGGATCAGATGATGACTGTGAAGAGATTTTAGCTGCTGCCCATGCTGCCCTGGACACAAGTATTAGTTTTATATCTATAATGCCTGGGTATCTTTCATTACCGGTTATCTGTGCAAGTAAAAGTTTTACAATTTTGCTGCAGAGCATGCTTGTTCCGGTCATTTTTGGAAGGAAATGGAGCCATTTTTTGGTTTTCTTTCTTCAGAAGATCTCACCTATTTGAACCAGCAGGTCTTACCGAACTTATGTCTTTCTGTCTTGTTAATATGGCTCATAATCTATGTTTGCATTTAATTTTGATGTTGCAAAATTATTATTACCAACCAGATCCATTGTATGGATGTGTCTTCTCCAAATCCTTACGTTGCTGGGAATGATGATCAAGACTTGAAGGTATTTCCTTTCTTGCTGACCAGAATCATGGAACTTGTTTGAATTTTGAAATTTTGGAGCTATTTCACTTTTCAACTTCGAGATACCATATTCACATGATTCTAATGCATTTGGGTTTTGAGCTGTTCACAACCTAATCCTGTCAACATATCTTTTGACATTTTTATTCTATTGCATGTCTTTGTTTTCTCATGAATTAGCATTGCCAGTTATTTCTGAGTGGAAGTATTGCTACTTTCAAAATTGCTATTTTTGTGGAGCCAATTTAAACTAAATACAGTTAAGTTATGACAAAATGCACTCTTTTGTTTGGGACATAATTATTATTACTTCTGTCTTCCATGGATGCAAGTTATCTTTCCTAAAACACCTGTTTTCTAAGCCAATAATTTAATGCCATTGCATGTCATTATTGTCTGCTTGATACCAAATTCTTGTCTCCTCCTTTTTCAGGGTGACCTTGAATATATATCCTTGCCATCAACTCCAGCTGCTTCTGATAGAGATGATTGTGGTGCTGTCTCAAATGGAATTAGCTTTAATGCACATGAGAGAGAAATAGAGATCGCTTGGCAGTCAGAGCATGTTGAACCTTTCCTAGAGCAACTAATACGGGGAATTGGACCTCAAAGTGGGGTTTCAATTTGCCAAGCCCTTCTTTCAGCTATTATTGAAGAAGAAGAGATTGAAAATATTAACTACCACAACATCAAAGGAGAAGAATACTTGCCTGAATCTCATGAAATTTGTTTTGAGGTCGAGAGTGAATTGAAGTCAAAGGGTTCAAATTTTCACTCATCAAGAACCTTTCAAACTGCAGCAAGAGGCCGTTCTAATGGTTTCAGGGACAATGCTGGTTGGAGATACCACGATGAACTGACACATGAGAAATTAGAAAGTAGCATTGTCTTATTAGAGTCTAGCACAGTGTGCACAGAATTTCAATATAACCAAATGGGCATCAATGATAGAATCCTCCTGGAGCTCAGTGAAATTGGACTTTACCCAGACTCTGTAGTAAGTATCATATCCAATATTCTGTTGCTTCTGTTTTAAACTTTTATGTTACTTTAGATGGCCATAAGTAATCATATGCTAGTCCTTGCAATATTTGTATACCTGCTGACATGCTGAATTTGTTGCTTTCTGCTAGCATGTTATTACCACTACAAATATCCTTGATTTTGCCTGCTATTTGGGGTCTCGTTCATTATGGCTTCCATCTGCTACTGCCATATAAACTTATTTTTCTTCTAATTCTCTCCATTTTCCTGTCATTTTAATAGCTTCAGCTTTCTAGTTTATAAGTTGTTGAAAGGGTTGCCATATTTTTTGTAGTCTTCATGCAATAGTGACACAAAATTGGAAAGTGATAAAACCTCATTTAAGTCATAAGGTTCTTTTTTCTCAAAAATAATTCTTCATCATCCATTTCTTCGATGTGGTAGGTAGGAGAGCTGATAATATTTAATTAAGGATAGTTCTTGGTCTTTGATAGAGGTTGGGACCTGATATTTAATTGTAGCACTGATTGTGTCATATCATGCCTCAAAAATTTCAGTTATTTTTAACTCCTTACCTTCTAGAAGCTTTCTTTCACAATCCGCAATTTCTTTGTGTTTAGTAGAAGGTACAAAACTGTGTTTGTTTTTCTTAAGGCATATCTGTACTCGTAGCTTTGCATTAATTAATGTTGTCATATTCTGTGCCCTTTATTAGCTTTCTCTATGGTCTTATTCATTGTTGAAAACAGAGTAGAACTTGTTTTGCTTTATTTCATGGATTTTGGAGGAATCGTTTCTCTGTGAGCGGGTTTATTGCCTAACACTGACCTTCATGGTTTAAGGTTCAAGCATATTTCTGATTGCATTTCATTTACCTATCCGTGGAAGTATTGTTTAGCTTGCTCAATCAGTTCGGGAAAAAAATTCTAATGTGGTATTGTGCTTCCATCTTTTCTCAGCCTGATTTAGCACAGAGTGAAGATGAAGATATTAGTGATGGAGTCAGTAGATTAGAGGAAAAGCTCCATGAGCAGGTATGTTTATTCACAGTTATTCAGACTTTTGTTGCTCAGCTTCTTTAGAAAAAAGATCTCTCTTTGCTATATTAAATTTAGGAAGTCAAAATCATGTGGTCAGGGACTTATTTTGCTTGTCATTTTACCCTTTGTGGTAAGGACTCAAGGAGCAATAAAATTTCTTTCTTGCTTGTTGCTTTTTCAGGGTGTAGTGACTTCTAGGTTTTTTTTTTCTATTGAGCGATGCAGGAGTTTGTTTGAGTAGCTAGTTATTTAAATTCAATTTACTTTTTGATACTTGACCTAGGTGTATGATGGCAGTGCTTAATGGTGCCTGCTAAACAGGATTTGATTCCAACTAGGAAAAGTCCAGGTCAACTGAGCCTAACCTACTTTGGAATGTTGTTTGTTACTGCAACTGCAACATCCTGACCACTAGCTTTGTCTGTTTTGGTTCTCTTTGGCCCTGCCATGCTCTTAGCACAAGTTGAAACCCAAAACGCTAGCCTAAGGTAGGCTACTGATGGCATTGTTTGGGGAAGAAAAGGAGGAACCGGGAGATTGTAAAAATGGTGGGGCTCTGGGAGGAGGAGGGGGGTGGTTTATAGAGAGAGAGTTTGGCTTGTAGTTGCACATGGAAGTGGGGAGGTGAAATACAATTATGTTTTTTTTTTTCTTTTCTAATTTTATTCAAATTGACCAGAACCAGAGAAGATGAGTATGGATTTTCCAATTCTTGACCCAATCAGATATGGGTTAGTTTTGAGATGAGCATCTTTTAAGCTGAACCAAACCAAAACTGACCAGCTTGTATTGCTAGCGCTACCTTGCATGGATTCTTTCTTTTTTCTGTTGTGTATTTTTTTGAGGGGTGAAGTACATTCAAGTAGATTTGTTTAATCAACCGTTAGTTTTGAGATGGGCATCTTTAAAGCTGAACCAAACCTCAACCGGCCGGCTTGTATTGCTAGCGCTACCTTGCATGGATTCTTTCTTTTTTTGTTGTGTATTTTTTTGAGGGGTGAAGTACATCAAGTAGATTTTTTAATCAACCGTTTGTAATAATTTTTTTGAATGAGAAATGAATGATATAAGAGCAAAATTAGGTAATACAAAGTCCTTGGCAATCTAAAAAGTAATTTAAGCTAGAGTCCTTTCCTCTTTCGCTTTCTTTCTTTCCTTTTTTTTTTTGTTTAAAGTTTTTGCTGTAAATACATTATTCTATTCATTCTTTGATGAGCAAAGGAGCCATCGACCTGATGCTTAATGGAGAACACATAGATTGAGAAGAGAAAGATGCATTGACAATCCACTACCTTTACTAGGACTAAGGTTTACGTCTCGGTACTGGTTCACCCATATGGTGTGGCAACATGCAGTACGTCACCATACCCAAACTTGGTGAAGGTGCTAAATCAGCACAACACCATACCATGTATGAGCACAATACTGTATTGAGGCCTGCTACCATACCGGTTCCCTACCATACGTATGGTATGCTGGCAGTGCAGTTTATCAAGCCTTGTCTGGGAAAATATTGCTGCTACTTGACAAGGTTGTGCTCTTCATGCATGTGGAAACTAATGGGTTGCCAATTCCAGATAATGACTAAATTTTGCCAGGGATTTTTTATTGTAAGTAGTTGTTGAGGTCATTAACTGTGATACTGATGGTTATGCCGTAGGCACATAACTACTTGACTATGGTGCTCTTTATATGACATAATAATTTGTTGAAGTAAGGTCTAACATGACCAACCAAGATTAGATTAGACTAGGGGTTGATTTGAAGGGAAGGTTGATATTAATGCTTCCCAGACACTTTGTACCACTAACCCTCTGTCAAAGCTCACAACCAAATGGCGGTTAGCTGCCCACATTTTGATGGTCCTCATTTCTCTTTTCTCACACTTTCATAACTTCTGCCCCTTCCTCAAGTGCATGACAACAATGCTTGCTAGATCATGATGGAATCTCCTCTCAGTAAGTCACCTCTCTCTTCTCTATCCTCTTCTCTATATCAATACTTTTGCTTGTTTAACAAATTATTTTCATCCTTGACTGTATTTAATGGAAATCAGCCCTACTCTCTGTCACATGCTTGATCTTGCATTCCATTATATCCATTGATCTATCTAATGTTGAAATCTTGAAAACCTGCTGTCTGCGACTGCATTTTACTTCTAAGGGTATGGTTGCTGATTGATACTTATAGTTCTGATACTTGGTCCTTCCCTAAATGGTCTTCAAGCACTTGTATGCTTGCTTTTAGCTGTAGCCAGCATCATATTCAGTATCAGAGTAAATTCCAACAAAAAATAAGGGGCTTGTTCTTTTGTGACTTGTGGCCTTTGGAGGATCCTCAATTGCAAAAAGTTCTGACATGACGGGGCAATGGTGCAGCCTGGATATTTTATGCCCCGGAAGTTGAAGCTCTTAGATTAGGACAATCAAGAATCTTTCATCTCGAATAGAGAATGGGAGCTAAAAAATAGGTCTTCAATTTTGTTTTTGATTTATAATTTATATTTTATATATTGGAAGTGTGAGACATAAATTCAGTTAAAGGTTATAATTTCTATAGAAGTTATGGTCAAGTCGTTTAGGAAATTTATTGGCTAGTAATTTTAAGTGCTTATGAGTCATATTCTAAGTAGGTTTAGTGTTAAGAACTATTTATTTTTAGGCTATGGTTGTCATCTTGATCGTTGTAATAAATCGTGTCCTTAGATATTGGGCCTTGTGGATCTCCAGGTTCTGTCCTCTTTGGCTCTTTTTTCTCTCACATTCTCTGTGCAAGTCCCCAAGTGCATCTTCCTTTATTTTCTTATTCTTCTTTTATGATCCTTCCCTAGTTATGTTTCTCATCTTTGTTTATCTTCACTCTAGTCTTTCTCCCCTTCATCTCCTTGCTATCTCCTCCATTGTTTTATTTCCTCCATCTTGTCTCATGATCTGTTATGCAGGGCTTGTTTCCTTTGTTAAACTGTTATGTCTAGGGCTGGAAAGAGGTTGGCTATTGTCCAACTGAATCCGGTCCGAACTGGATTGGATAATTACCCTAGTCTTTTTTTCTCCTCTTCAACCAAATCTGCTTCCATATCCAATTCCGATCGGATTTGGATAGAAATTCTTGTTTTTGTTCTGATATGGATATATGCTTACAATTTTGCCGGATATTAGATATGGGTATGAATATTATGGGAAGAAATTCTTTTATATACATCTATACAAGAGACCGAACTCAAGACCTCTTCAATTAATGCCTACTACTTAGCCACCATGGCAGCATTGACTTCTCATATATAGTTATAGTTTATTATACTTATTCAAGACTTCACATTATAAAATATGATTATTTCAAATATATTATGGTATTCCATATTTTAATAATTAATTATTTTCATAAAAAATTCAATCATCTTCATTTTGACAAAAACTTAAAAAATGAGTAACTTCATTTTATGTTGTGTAATGCTTTAAAAACCTTTTTGTTTAAAATATTTTAAAAATCAATAATTTTAATATATTCCTATATTTGTATATATTTGTTGATTGATATCCTTGATTTGTGTCTACAAATTAGGTTGATTAATATCTCTATATCCCTTGATTTGTGTCTACAAATTAGGGATTTTAATTTATGTATTTCCATATCTAGGTAGGAGATATTTGTCATTGATTCGTTTCCTATTGTAATTGATTCGTTTCTTATTGTAATCATGTAACCTCATGTATAAATATAAGATGCTTAGGAGACTTCTCCTTAAGTAATTCTAATTATCAACAGTCTTAAGTTGGTATCAGAGCATTTATCAAAATCCGGTAGACTCCCTGTCCTTCGTGAAAAAATTTTTAGTCAGTCAGATCTCCTTGCCATGTATCTTTCTGACAAGCCTTGACAACACTGTCTCTATCCCCTCACATTTTTGCTCGTGTTTTAGTTTTCGCCATTCTGCCCCTATTTTTGGTCATCATCTCGTTGTCAAGTTTGTTCAGTAAAATCATTTTCTCATGGTTTTCACGTCAGACTCGAAGAAGGATCTTGTTTCGCTTTTTCTGGTACTCCCACCATAACATCAAAGAAACTTGATGGTAAAATTTTTTTAGATTGGTATGCTGCTGTTGATGTATGATTTTTAGGTCGACTCTCTGAGCATCTAACCAAGAGGGCAGAAGATATCGATGTTGATGAGTGGGACCAATGGAAGAAGGCTGATTATCAGTTGGTGTCCTTGTTATGGCAGTCCATTGATCCAAAGCTGTTAGTGCACTTTCGCTCATATAAAACATACTGGCATATGGAAGAAAGCTCGGAGCATCTATTCCAATGATATACAACGTCTGTATGATTCTGTCCATAACTTGGCAACACTCAAAATGATAGATTATGACCTACCTTCATATCTAAACAAAGCTCAATCCACCATTGAAGAAATCAAGTTGATATTGACGGATGATAACCTTCAAAAGATGATGGACAAGCTTGACAACATGTATATGGTGTTCGTTCTCCGCGGTCTTCATAAAGATTTTGACTCTGTTCGGAATCAAGTTCTAACAAATTCTAATATTCCTATGGTGGAGGATCTCATCGATCGTTTGCTGCGAGTTTCTTCTCTGGAGGCAGCATTTGGAGTTGGTTTCCAAACAATTTTAGAATCTTCAATCTTTGTCTCTAACACGACTGATCGTGGAAGCCGAGGCCATCATCGTGGTGGTGGTAGAGATGGTTGTGGATCTGGTAATCACTCTTAATGTTTCTTTTGTAATCGCTTGGGTCATACTCGAGACCGATGCTATTCTTTGTATGGTTTTTCAGAGAAATCAACTAATGTGACACAATCTCAAGCATCAGATATTAAGAGTGACAACAAGAATGTTTTATCAGACAGTGAATACAAGGAGTATCTTCAGTTTAAAACAGCCCAATAAGCTTCATCTTCAGCTACTGTTGTCCATACATGTAATTCTACGGTTTGCCTCTCTCATTTTTTGTTAGGTGGATCCTGAATTTTGGATTTTGGTGCTTCTGATCACATAACTGATAATTCTTTCCTTTTCTCAAAATTATCATCTCCCAAGACACTACATTACATCACCCTCGTCCTCTAAAGCTAAAGCCATTGGTATTGGTCAAGCTACATCTCTTCCTTCTTTATCCTTAAATTATGTTCTTTTTATATCAAGTTGCTTCTTTAATTTAATTTCTGTTAGTCAACTTACTTGTACTCTTGACTGCTTTATAACCTTTATTACTGATTCTTTTCTTATAAAGAACCAGAGTATGGGATAGACGATTGGCGTAGGATCTGAATCACAAGGGCTTTATTATCTCCAGCCTCCACCCTCTACCATATGTGCTGTCACAGAGTCTCTTAGTCTTCTTCACCATTCGTTGGGCCATCTAAGTCTAAATAAATTGAGAAAGATGTTCCCTCATCTCTTTCATTTGCAGTCTTTAGAGTATGAGTCGTGTCAGCTTGGAAAACATGTTCGGACGTCCTTGCTAAGCAAGGTAAATAATCGAGCAGAGTCTCCTTTTGACATTGTTCATTCTGATGTTTGGGGTCTTAGTTGTGTCAGTTCTATCTTAGGATATACTCACTTTATGACTTTTATTGATAATTTTTTAAGATGTACTTGGATATCCTTAATGAAAGATCGTTTAGAATTGTTTACTATTTTTCAAAACTTTTGCAATAAAATTTAAACTCACTTTGGGCATCCTATCACATTTTGCATAGTGATAATGCACAAGAGTATTTTTTTGCTTCCTTCAATTCTTTCATGGCATCTCATGACATGATTCATCAGTCTACCTGTCCACATACTCCACAGCAAAATGGCATAGCAGAATGAAAACATGGTCATATTATTAAGACAACTTGTACTCTTGTTATATGCTAATGCATCTTTAAAGTTTTGGGGTGATGTTGTCCTTACCGTTGGTTATTTGATAAATCAAATGCCATCATCTATTTTGAATAACCAAGTATTTTGTTTTCTTTTGTTTTCTAAGGACCCTCTTTACATTGTTCCCCTTCATGTTTTTGATTTTACTTGTTTTGTGCATGATTTTTCTCCAGTTCTTGATAAACTGTCTGCCCGTGCTATTAAATGCATTTTCCTTGGTTACCCTTGGGTTCAGAAGGGATATCGATGTTATTCTCCTTCCACATCTTCTTTGAGGACATCTTATTTCAGCTCACCCGTGGAGCCTGAATCTATCTCTCAGCTCTTACCGATTTCCTACCTTGGTCTGCCAGTCTTTGTTTCTCTAGCTTTATATGTGCCCAAACCTCCTATTTCGCCTGCTCAGCCGTTACATTCCTCACCACGTCCACTTATCACTTATCAACATCGACCACAACCTGAGATTTCGGAGACTGTTCCCGCTTAAGGTTTAGGTGATTCATTTCCTGCTCCAACATCTCCACCTGTCTCGGGCCTACCTGAGGATTCCATTGATTGGCCTGTAGCTCTCCATAAAAGTATATGCTCTACTTTTAATACTCATCCTATTTATAATTTCTTGAGCTATCATCATTTATCTTGATCCCATTATGTCTTTGTTTCTGTTTTGTCTTCTATTTCTATTCCTAAAACTGTCCAGAAAGCACTTTTCCATTCAGGATGGCATCAGGCGATGATTGATGAGATGGCAGCCTTGGATTCTAATAACACATGGACTCTTGTTCCTTCCCCTCCTGAAAATTCTATAATTGATTGTTGATGGATTTTTACTATTAAAGTGGGCCCTAATGGATAGGTGGATCGTTTAAAGTATGCCTTGTGGCTAAGGACTATACTCAGATCTTTGGTTTTGATTATGGAGATATATTCTCTCCTGTTGCTAAGATGGTATTTGTCCGGCTCTTCTTATCAATGGCTGCCATGAACCATTGGCCTCTATATCAGCTGGACATTAAAAATGCCTTTCAACATGGTGACTTGGAGGAGGAAGTTTATATGGAGCAACCATCTGGGTTTGTTGCACAGGGGGAGACGAGTCTTATTTGTAGGTTACACAAATCGCTATATGGCCTTAAGCAGTTTTCTCAGGTATGGTTTGGAAGATTTAGTAAAGTCATATAGCAATTTGGCATGGTCTGTAGTGAGGCAGATCACTCTGTGTTTTATAAACATTCGTCTTCTAATCTATTCATCTATCTTCTAGTCTGCGTGGATGATATTGTCATTATAAGTGATGATGATGACGATATCAAAGGCCTAAAGCAGCACGTATTTCAACACTTCCAAACTAAGGACTTGGGCTGGTTGCCGTACTTCCTTGGGATTGAAGTAGCCTAATAAAAAACCAGCATTGCCATCTCTCAAAGAAAGTATGCCCTTTACATTTTGGAAGAAACTGGAATGCTAGATTGTAAACCAATCGATACTCCTATGAATCCAAACGTGAAATTTCTACCAGATCAGGGTGAGCCCTATTCAGACCCAGGCAGGTATCGAAGATTGGTGGGAAAATTAAATTATCTCACCATGACTAGACCATAGGTATATTTTTTCCTATTAGTGTTGTGAGTCGATTTCTTAATTATTCTTGTGATAGTCATTGGGATGCAGTTGTTCGGTTCTTGAGATATATTAAGGGTTCTCCTAGAAAAAGGGTTGATTTATGAAAATAGAGGCCACAAAGACATTGTTGCATATACGGATGCAGCTTGGGCAGGATCCCCTAGTGATAGAAGATCGACTTCTGGATACTGTGTTCTTATTAAGAGCAATCTTATCTCATGAAAAAGCAAAAGGCAGAATGTGGTTGCCAGATCAAGTGTAGAAGCAGAATATCGAGCTATGTCCCTTATTATGTGTGAATTTATATGGTTAAGACAATTGCTTCAAGAATTGAAGTTTTGCAAGATAGGCTCTATGAAACTCATTTGTGATAATCAAGCAGCCTTGCACATTGTCTTTCATAAGTGAACTAAATATAGAGATTGACTGTTATTTCATCCGAGAAAAGATTATCTATGGAGAAATCACTACCTCGTTTGTGAATTCTAACGGTCAACTAGCAAATATCTTCACTAAATCACTTCGGGATCTAAGGATAACATACATATATAACAAGCTTGATGCATATGACATATATGCATCAGCTTAAGCAGGAGTGTTGATTGATATCCCTTGATTTGTGTCTACAAATCAGGGATTTTAATTTATATATTTCTATATCTAGTTAGGAGATATTTGTCATTGATTTATTTCCTATTGTAATTGATTCGTTTTCTATTGTAACCATGTAACCTCATGTATGAATACAAGGTGTTTAGGAGGCTTCTCCTAAGCAATTCTAATTATCAATAGTCTTAAGTATATTCTTTTATAGTTTTCTAAAAATAGATAATTCATGATTCTTTTTATTCATTATTGCAATTAAAAAAAATGATGATATTTGATATAGAAAAAAATTAATATTTTATGTTATATATTTTATTTAAATAGTTTTAATTTTTAAGATATTTATAATTCAAATTAGGTTGGATTAATGATTGAAAATCTTGGTCAATTTGGCCGCTATGCAAGTTCATAATTACATCTTAGACCATTATCTAGTTATAGTGTATTGCTTGCAATCCTAATAGCAGATCTTATACCCATCTTTTATGGTTATGTCATTTATTTAATTTTCATTATTGAATTCCATTCAATGTCCAATTTATATCTGAATACTATCCGACTTATATCCATATCTGGATAAATAAAATATAGATATAACTAATATCCGATTTGTTTCTGTTTCCATGTTTAAAACAATCTTGATACCTGATTCGTATCCATTTCCATTTAGAATAAATATAGATACTAATTTTGTTATCCATTTAATATTTATATTCGTTGAAAAATATAGATACGTGTACCAGTATCCAATGCATATCCGATCCATTGTCAACCCTAATTATGTTACCCTTTCATTCTTCATTGCATGGTTCGTGTCTTCTTGCTACTTATTTATTAGTAGCTAGTGCAGTTTCAGCACTCATGAATTACGCTAATCATGTGCATGTCATCCATCTTTCATTCTTTCTTGCTCGAATTTCCATGCTGTGCAGTATAACTGGCTTACTACAATCAGTTCGAAAGATGTGTTCCTATAATCCTATCAACTGAAATAGAGATAAATTTGTGCAATCTTGTTTTGTATGTTTTTTTTGAATCTTTCATTGAAATTGAATGTGCATCATCTTCTGAGAAAACGTACACCTGTTTCTGTGTGAAGAAAAAGACTAAATAATCTACATGTCATGTACAAATGTATATTTGGAATCTGAAAGTTAAGATGCATTTTTGTGAAATGTATGAGCTGAAATGACCATACACTATGAAGATATTTTAGGTAGGTATACTGTTTAATTAATATCTATGACTAAGGCTTTTGCATCACTAACCTTAAACTAGCAAGTGTCTTGAAAGGTTGTGTAAACTACATTGTTAACGTACTTGCCATGATATTCCTTTACAGAATTGAAAAATTGTTGATAGAAATTCTTTTGATGCTATTGGAAGGAGAAAAATTTATGATAGAACTTCCTGAGTTGCTATATCTATACGCCATGTATCATGAAAATAATCTTTCCTTGTTATATAAATTTTTCTGTTGATAAAGGTTATGAAGAAGAAAAATCTTCTGCTGAAACTGGGGAAAGCTGTTATGGAAGCAAGGGAGTCTCAACAGAGGTATTCTGGCAGAGCATGCATTTCTTCTATGGAATTGCTGCATATGTGCATGATTATTGCTTTTTTGCATTTATGAATTATCTTTTTTTTTTTGTTCTTTTTGACTGTGTAGGGAACTCGAGCATAAAGCTTTGGACAGGCTTGTAGGAATGGCTTATGAGAGATATATGGTAATTTCTGATACTTTAATATCTCTTAAAAAATTATAATTATTTGGTACAACTTGTTCTGCAAATTGGTGTTCATGTGATGCTTGTGTCAAGGCCTTCGTTCTTCTGTTTATAACATAACATGAAGTTGGAATGTGAAAATGATCTGTTTCTTAACCATCATAATGTTACACAAACAGATAGCCTTACAGAATTAGTTTTGGTCCATCCATCGGAAAAGAAAGGAAGCGAGGCTGTAAGATGCACGAATGATAAGTGATAATTATCGCACTATGATATCAACTTATTTTGGTTTCATCAACTAATGCTCCCATGGCATTGTTTAAGGTCAGATTTTCAGATCAAGACTAAATACACGGGTAGTTTTGGCAGACAGGAGCATTTTTAATTTATGAAGTCTTTTTATTTTTAACAAACTTGAAATAATAAATCTTCTGCAACACCCCATTCCATCCTGTCCCCTCAATTTCTCTCATCTCTGTGCATCATCACTTCTATATCCTGCTTAATCTTTTTTTCTTATAATTAGTATCAGCTTCCTCATTGTATGATAGTTTTTCTTTTGCAATAAAAAGATGCTAACTTGATATATACTTGGCAGTAATTGAGTTGGGAACAGGAGATAGTTGGACTGTGTATTTATGAAAGGTGCAAGGAGTGTGGAGATACTATGGAGATTATGTGATCTTTCATTTACATGTTAAACCACGCCCTTACTTTTTATAAGGGTATTCATGTTAACAGATATGCTAATTTGAGGTGAAATATGGGCACATTTATCATCTTTTGAAAGTATTAAGCACTAATTGCTTTGAGCATGAAGCTTTGATGCAATTCTTGCATGTAAATACTTTAGCTCTGCAATGTAGGGGAATCGTAAGGATTTATATCCTAAACTGGTTTGATTGGCTAATCATTGGTGAATACTTCTCATGCAACAGGCATATTGGGGTCCTAATGCTGCCAGTAGTAAGAATATGAACATACTTAAGAAACGTGCTGCCCTGGCTTTTGTCAAACGAACATTAGCACGATGCAAGAAATTTGAAGAGATAGGGAATAGCTGTTTTAGTGAGCCTCCTTTCAGGGATATGTTTCTTTCTGTATCTTCTTGCAGCAGTGGTGCAGAATGTACAGACATTTCTACAGATGGAGAGGCTGCCATTCGTTTCACTACTGTCCTGCAACCACAAAGTACTTTAGCAGGTAACATGAGTTCTACGGCACAATATTTAGTTTGGCTCCATGCGTGTACATATAAGCCTGTACATCATATGCAAACCTATTTCAGAATTTGCAAGCTTTTGCATTAGTTTCATATCTTGCCTGTAAATGTTCTCGGGTATATATAGTTAATGTGTATGAATATAAATTGCTATCAGATATTAAATGATTAATGTCTCTCTCTCTCTCTCTGCAGATTCCAACCCTAATCTGACCTCAAAACCACTAGAAAGAGTAGATACCTGTGACAAGTATTCTGACGCTTTTCAATCAGTTAATCATTTATCAGAACAAGCATTTGGTAAAGAGGAGCAGTGGTCGAATAAAATCAAAAAGAGGGAATTGTTGCTTGATGATGTTATTGCTAGTACCGCAGTTGCTTCATTGAGAACATCTTCATGTCTTGGAAGTTCTCTTGTAAGTGGTACAAAAAAAAAGAGGAGCGAGAGAGACAGAGAAGGAAAGGGGCAAAACAGAGATGCAGCCTCAAGAGGCCGTCCAGCTTTATCTAATTTGAAAGGTGAACGGAAGAATAAGACAAAGCCCAAACAGAAGACAGCCCAGTTATCTGTTTCTGTCAACAGCCTTCTTTCTAAGGCTGCAGAGTTACCTAATGCCGTTTTGCCTTCAGACCAAAAGCCTCATGATATGATTGCTGGTGGAAGTACCAAGAAGGAAGATTTAGCTGTGTTTTCAAGTTCTGCCAGGACGCAGGATATGCCAAATGATGCCGAGACTACTGAATTGAACAATTTGCACCTACCAGAAATAGATGTTGGTGATCTTGGTGGTCATGGACAGGATATTGGTTCGTGGTTGAACATTGTTGATGAAGATGGGCTGCAAGACCATGATTTTATGGGTCTCCAAATTCCCATGGATGATCTTTCAGAAGTAAACATGATGATATAAAGTTGGTGTATTTTTATATTACAGTGCAATATCCAGTTTTACAATATACTGGCATTATTGTCAAGGTACAACTAGCCATGTTGTTTACCATCTGACAGCCAGATCTGTGAGTAGTCCAAGTAGGCTATAGATTCTTTTAGGGGTTTCTAGAGAAGTTCATGGGGAGCAAATTTTTTGATCGTGATTTAGTTTGCTCCTATACCATTTTGGTAAACCTTGATTGTACATGTGTTGCTCATTATTTCAAGCTAGTAGAAGAAACTGTCACCATCTTTGCAGGTGTTATATCCTGAAATTGTACATTCATTTATCTCTTAAAATAAAAAGGTATAATTAATGAAACCCCTTTTCGAAGTAGTGTGGTGCTTAATTCACAATCGAAAATGGTATTGCACTTAATAAATGATACAGTGATTGTCCTAATGAAAATATGGAGCTAAGGGAAGTATATAATTTCCATTTTTTAATGGTTAATATCACAGTGGACTTTTCTGTTTCCTAATCAGTACAAAATAATTACAATCAAGATATATCCTTGAACTGATGCATCTAACATCCTAAATAGGATCTGCAGCTGGGTTTATGGTAAGTAACCTAGTAGTCTTTACAATTTAGCTCTGTTATATTGAGGAGCAACAGAAGTCTATTTCTCATGATGTGGTTCAGAATGCCAATCGTGGGCACATTGCCTTATTATCATATAGTTTTTAGAGCTTTGAATTGCTTTGATGCAATATACTCAATAATTAACAAACCAGGTCTTAGTTATTTGGGATTGACATGAAAGAGCTACAATTGCTGGGTAATGTCTCTGAACTTGCATGTGCTGTTATATATTAGTTAGAGGCTTGTCCAGAATATCTGTTGCAGATTCTTTTTCAACCCTTATTTCTTGTGCCACTCACCTAGATTATCTTGTCTATATATGTGATTTGACAAGCTTTTTTTGAATGTGTTTTTCTTAGTTCCTTTTTGGGTTCAGATTGATTGAAGGACCTTTCACACTGACTTGCAACTTCAATTTTTAGAACTTGAAGGTATAAAGGTTCTACAAGCCTCAACTTATTTATTTATTTATTTATTTTTTAATTGTGGAATTTAGTCCTATGCATGCTTCAGGCACTCTTACAGGATCAAACTTTTCTTGCTTCTCCAACAAATTGTTGTTTAGATATTTCCTTACAGGTGAGGTAGAAATATGTACAGTTCTTGAAAGTCATGTATGAGGTTGGTTCTAAACTTTTACTGGATCTATATGAGTTCCATGCCTGTCTTATCACTTCTCAGCACCTCATTTTCCAATTGAAATAAAGAAATTGAAATCAGAATCTAGGATTGGGTTTGGTCATGTAGTTGTTTTGCTAGTCCAACAAAGTTGCCTATGCTAATGTGAGAGTTCAAGCATAATTCTGATTACTTGATATTGTTTTTTTACATTTTGGCTATACTCCTCCAAGACAGGTGTAATAATAAATAAAGATGGTGTTTGTCTCACCAAATTGTTGCACTGTCTAGGAGATTGGAATATCCTGTATCACTTTTTCATGGTAAAGAATCTGCCTGTTCTTTTCTAACTCTGACATCTAATATTAGATTAGTCATCTTGTTTTTGAGGTTCGTGGTTGTTCTAAAACAAGCCATTCATTCCTATTTGGGTCAAACTCATTGTTTTGGAGGATGTGATTGCCATGAAGTGATAGTTTCTAATTCCATGTAAGTGAAACCATTTTAAAACTTACCCATGTGGTGATGTCGGTTGTTTTGGTGGTTCTAAAAAGTTGCCTTACCATGGTATTCTAGAGTTCAAAACATGATCCTGTAATCATTATCATTTGTTAAGTGTTAGCAATATTCCTCAAAGATGGTAGGTATGGTGAATGGAGTGTTTGTCTCACCAGCTTAGGTTGTTGCAGTGTGGTGGAGTTTTTAATCTCTTGTGTCACCTTTTCATAGTAAAGAATCTGTTATTCCTTTCCAATTCTAACCTCTAATCTTAGATTTATCTTCTTCTTCTTCTTCTTCTTTTGTGAGATGCGTGGTTGTTTTATAAGTCATCACTAATCATTCCTTACTACAAAGACATTGTTTGGGAGGTTTTCCTTGAAATGGTAGTTCCAGTTGCCATGCAGGCGATATCAGATTCATAAACTTAAGTTGGAGTTCTACAGCATCTCAAGCAAAAAGAAATTACAATCCAAAAAGAAAAAACTAAGGTGGATAACTGATGTCTGAGTGAAGTAGTGGAAGTTGTTGTTGTTGGAGCTCTTTTTATAGTAAGGATTGGCAAGAACAGATGCTGTAGCATGTTGTGGACACCTTACAGAAAATTTATTATGTTGAGTATGCTTAGATATCTAAAAATTTTGTACACTTGTCCAGCAAGTAACATACGATGGAAAAGGATAGGTAGTTGAGTTGAGCAGTGTTCCCACAAGAAGTTAATCCTGTTATTCGAAGGGAAGGACTAATCACAATTTTGTTATCGTACTTTCTCAAATCTTTCTATGGCTCTACATGCAGTGATTGAGCACGAAAGGAACTTAGGATCAACAATAACCTGTTGCTTGTGGCTGAATTTGGAAACCGCATCCTCAAGTTTGTACACAAGCAAGGTTTGAAATCTTGCATTTTGACCCCCACTTCATTCACATATCGGTAAAGTTTTGAGGCATGATGTTTGCGTATGCCCCCTGTATTAGTCATGGTTTGCCGAACTGGATGATACTTTCATGTCCATATGGGTTGATACAGTCCATGATAAGGGGTCAAGGGAGTATATCATGGTGTTGATTTCAAACCTTGTACATTTTTATCAGATTCTGTGAGCAAGTGAGAATGCAAAACAAGCAAAATGCATCCTGCAATTAAGTTACTTTTTTATTTGGTGATAACAAATTCAACTGCAGGTGTGAGAAATAGGAAGCACATTGCAGGTGAATGCAAGAGAATTTACTGGGAGATTCTGAAATGGCTGTGGCACCTTGTAAAAGGTTTCCTGCAGCTATAGATTGGAATAAGCTTATGTTGGCTGCAATAATTGGAGAAGCCGATATATTACATGTAGCATTAACTGACAGTGGATTAGAGATTTCTGACCTTTGATCCTGGCTTGAGTGTACTTTTGGCTGGTTTGCTGCCGGGCTAGAAGTCTTGTTAGTAATGACAATAACTGTGGGAACATCTAAGAAGTCGAGGAGAGCTTCTTAGGGTGAAGAATCATCACCATGTTGTTCATAGTACTTATGCAAGTGAAATTTAACCATTGACCTTCACCAGTGCAGGTAGCCCTCAACCAAGTAATTTTCTGTACTTTTCATCAGTCCTCTCTTCTTTGGATTTCCAATGCAGAAATCACACTCACTATATATTGATGGTGTCTTTAACTTCATTCAGGTGCAGGTCAGAACCTCTTTATGACACTCATCAATACGTGGCTTGAAGATTGTGCAAGTTTGGTGGTGCATGTGGTAATCTGTTAGCTCCTAATTTATGGTTCCCGTGTGACCAATTAGCTGGGTGTCCCAGTTGAGCTGTTCTGATCTATGTACCTTTCAGTTCATTTTATCACGCTTATTTTGAATTTGAATATTGTACTGGTGGTAATAACAAATTGTATTCGCTAGGCTCATTATTTTTCCTGTCCATAGCTACTGAATGGGTGTTAAATTTATCAATACCAGACTATATTTTTGATATTCAGATTGTGAAAGCCTGTTTTATTGCGCAGTTGATATTCAGATCGTGAAAGCCTTTTTTTCTAATTATTAGAAGGGACTATCTTTTAATTTCCATTGTTGATTAGTTTGGGTTTTAGCCATCTTTTGGATGTTAAGGCCAATCATTAATTGAATGCCAGATCGGTGTTGCTACAAAATGTCATGTTACTAAAGCGCACATCAAGCACTAGTGTCAGTCGTTTGGTGCTCTTGAAGAAAACATTAATTGGTTAAAGTTGATGTCCAAAATCATCAGTTAAAATTTTATTTATTTTCCATTGTACTTTGTTCTGCCTTGTTAAAGCATTAAAGGAAAATAATTTCTTCTTTACTACTTGGCAGATGCAGACTTTATGGCTGCCGGTTGCAAATTTAGAGACATTTTCACTTCCAGCAGTTCTACCTATGTAAATTATCAATCAGAGGACTACCAAATGGGCCTCTTTCAGCCATGGATGTACAAGTCACTTGGTGGGATGGGAAGCAGATGTTCTAATCCTTAAATGTCAAATTAGCAAGGTAATGCACATTGCCTTCTCTAGAATTCATGGAAAATGAATTGTTGATAACTACCCAGAACAGGCTTGGAAAGAATATGTGGAGTATCTCAAACTAATCCAATTAATAATTTATTGTTTTTCTATTTACTGGAAGTTTGCATTGATAAACCAACAAATTACAAGGGAAAGGAAAAACATAATCTTTTTTGATTATCCTAATGTAACTACTTGACGTGTGTGAGTTTCAAAATATAATTATCCTAAGTATTTTATAAGTACCCTGAAAATCTAAACAACAGATATATCTAGTCTCTCTCTAGATGCATATGGACGGAGGGATGCATAGAGACTCCGGTATGATCTGAGTTTTCAAGTCTACCAAGATAAAATCAATAATATGGTCCTGTAAACCAAAGGTCCACACTATTGATCCTGACCTATAATACCTAAAATATGGTTGCAAATGGGATGGTCCTCAGCAGAGATTTTTTAAAGTTCTTAATAGGGCTGGCCTAATGCATCCCCATAAATGTAAATTTGTCCTGCTGGCTGGCCTTTTCATCCCTGGAATTGCCTAAAAACCAAAGACAATTTCCTTGGAAGGTCGTTTATCCAATATCAAATGGAAACAATGGACAACACAAATAGTGCTGAGGTTAAAATGGATGATAATGTTTATAAATTTTGGACTTGATTATGATTTACACCACAGGACTGTGTTTCAATTGTCCGCAAGCGTGTTTATAACTACAAATTATAATGTAACATTGTATAGAGCCTTTCCACCCGATGCAGTTAAAATGGAGATGACATGTATAAATTCTAGACCATCTTGATTGTGATTTATGCCTTAGGATGTATGTTTCAATAGTCGGCATGAATTTTTCTAAACCACCAATCATATCAATAGAACCTTTGAAGTTTTTCTATTCTTGGCTCACATGATGCAAACACATGATTTTTTATTTACAGGTATTTTAGATGTTGCAGTTCACGGTCAACTTTACTTGTCATTGATTTTGCACTGACACAACTGAAGCCCCAATCCTGTTTGAAATGAGGGGAACGGACTTTCACTATGTGCGTTTCCTTTTGCAATTTTGTTCCTTGGACTTGAGAACTTCTATTTACTTTTTCCCCATGTACATGCAACATGAATTATGCATTTATGTCCAACACAACACTGTGGGCCCGGGGCGAATCCATCTGCTTTTTTTCCCCTTTTCCGTTCAAGACATACAAGATTGTTGAATTCTAGTGTTTTGATCCTATGCTCCATTTTCCAAGATATTGCGCGTCGTGTTGGGCCACGTCCCATTATTTTAAAACCATCTTTTTCCTCTCAGACTAGTTCAGGTCAAAACAGGTAGGTTCAAACTTCATCAGATCTATAGATGATACTGTTTGAGAATCCGTATACGTTGGCAGCCTAATCCTGATCCGTGGGTCTAGAATCCGGGGTGATCCAAATGAAGTCAAATATATTCTGGGTGACGTTGCCCGCTAGCAAACATTGTACAGCAGAACTGGTATGGGATATTGGATCCTCTGTATGTCTATTCATTAACTAAATAAGGTATAATTATATGTATGATCATCTAGTTAGTAGTCTTCAATGGTTGAGAAACAATGTATGCTGAAATGGGTTTTTCACCGATTATTAAAATCTATCGCATTATTTAATAGTCAAAAGTTTATTTGGCCCATGTTAATGCAGGCAAAGGGTCTTAGCTTAATAGTAGAAACATTGAAGATGTCTATCAACCTGCACATCTTCATCTCCCTATAGAGGTTTTGACTGGGAATCCAATCATGTAGCACCAAGCAATTGTCAAGAAAAATTGGAGGACAATTTATCACTTTTGGTCAATCATTGTATCAGAATGGTAATATCTGCTATTGTAATTCTGGTTCTGCATATACTAGTTTAACCATGATCTAATTTTTGTGATAAATGTTCCAGTATAGCCTATTTGTTTATTCTTGAGGTTCTATTTGTTATTTTGTTCCTATGTATTTCATTAATCATTTTATCATTTGGCTGGAACTGTAGTTTCTCGTGAGTCAATATTCTTTGAGTTGGCATGTTGATATGCAAATCTGTAGTAAAAATTAGAGTAAATTACAAAAAACCCTATTAGATTTGCCTTTATTATACTTACACCTAGTAGTTTTAAAAACCTATACTTATGCCCCTAAGAATTAATACCGTTTGTCAAATCCTATCAAAATGATAAAATAATTGTTATACCCTTCGTAAATTAAAGCAGTCTCATTTTCTTTTCAATTTGTATGGTTTTGCTGGTTCTAATTCTCGCCATCTTCATCTTTTTCTCTAAAACTAGGATTTTTAAGTAGAAATCCTAAATCTTCTTTTATTTTTCTCATTGAATTGCAATAGGACCTCTAATTAATGAATCCCTTGCAAGCGACAAGAGCCAGCTACTTTTTATTTGAGGTATGGTATAATTTTTTATATTTTTGTTGATGCATTTTGTTTTTTTACAAGGAATGCATTTTCTCCTGTGCGTGCCATATTGACATATTGGCAGAGATTTACTAATATTTTTTCAATTTTGTTGCTTAGTGGTGGAAATGCAGTAGGTTTTGGTTTGAATAGCTCAAAAGTAGCCACGAGGGTCTCCTTTCTCATATAATCTTGTAAATAAAGTATTTATAGAAGTGTAGTTGGTGGTCCCCTTATTTGTTTCAAATATAATTTTTCTTCTTCCCCTTTTTAGAATGTAGGTGGGTGTTGGCCAGCATTAGGATATAGGTTGGTGCTGGCCATATGTTATGTTATTTAAGGGGCCTGCATCGTTCAGGCTAGCGGCCTGTAGCGCATGGCCCAATGCCATGCACGAGCGCACATGGGCAGACCTAGGCATGCGCGGGCGTGCATGGGCCGGCCGCAGGCGCGTGGCTCAGCATGCATAGATAGACCGCGGACGTGCATGCGCAGCGTGCAGTGGTTGACATGGGCCATGGTGGATTGGCATCACATGCGGTCCACCATGGACCCTTAACAGGTCTACCACATGAAAATGCAGTGTATAGGGCTTTTTGGCAATTTTAGGTCGCAAGGCACGTGGGTTGGTTAGAAGCAGCGTGAACTCGGTCCATGGGTGGTCCACATGTACAAATTTGTGCAATCTGATGGCCCAGGTTGCTTACGGTGATGATTCAAGGGCTAGGAGCTATTTTGAGTTGCATTCGAATCAGGACTTCATCCTAGACTCGGATTAGATCTGATTTGAGGCCTTTAAAAAAGCCTGTGGGCAGATCGTGGCTTGTATCTATGATAGTAGTAAATAGTAGAGATCCTGAAGCAGGCAAAGGTCTAGAGATCTGGACAGCAAACAATAGACCTCGAAAGATGCCAGCAGACAGCTGAAGTAGGAGGCTTCAAGTAGACTGCCAGGCAGTAGACAGCGATCGTTTTAAGGGATTTTCTAGAGAGATCTTTTGTAAGGAGAGAGGTGAGAGCTTCTAGTTAAAATAGATTTGTGTATAAAGGGTTGAGAGCATGAGGATCTTCTCTTGTACTTGTTCTTTTCTCATAATGAAGCTTTGCATGTTCCATAGAGGTAGACCTTGGTCTAGTCTACGTATTTGATTATCTTATTTTTATTTTTTTCTTTCTATTTCAATAAGTGGTCTGCGATAGAGTGGTGTTAAATCTCATCAATTGGTATCGGTATCGAAGCGTAGGTTGTGATAGTGGTGATCAAGATTAAAGATGGAGGAATTAAGCTCAATCAAGATAGAGATCAAGTTTGATGGAAAGAGCAATTCCTCCTTATGGCAAAAAAAGGTGAAGGATGTACTCATCTAATAGGGGTTGATTGATACTTATATGAGAAGATGCCGGCTACCATGAAGATGCAGGATTGGAAGGCGGCTCTAGATGTAGATGGTAAATACAATCCGCTTGGATCTAGCGAATGACATGGTGATATGTGCTTGGCAAGATTTTTCTGGTGATGTAGCCGAAGCTCAAGGAGATGTACATGGAGAAGTCGTTCTTCCTATAGAAGTAGTTCTACCAGCTGTGAATGATTGAGGGGCAGAGCATGTAGAAGCATCTTAGCAGCTTTCAGAAGATCTCACCAATCTTCTTAGCATTGGCAAGAAAGTTAAGAAGAAGACCAGATCATTGGCGAGAAAGTTAAGAAGAAGACCAGAGTGTTGGTCTTGCTTTCATCGCTTCTTTCCTCTTTTGAGTTCTTGGTGACTACTCTTCTAGTAGAAAAGAGCACAATTAAGATGGAAGATGTGATTTCTGCTCTATTCCAGAATGGAGTTCTCAGGTGGGAGAATCGAGTCTCGAGTTCAGGTGGTGGCTCAGCTATGAGAGTATTTGGAGATGATGGTGGTAGAGGATGGAGCGATAGGAGATTGTGAGGTGGGCGGTCTAAGTCCAAGATGAGGGATTTGAACAAGATCAGATGTTATCGATGTGATGAGTTAGGGTATTGTATCAGAGATTGGATGAGGACTACTGTAGCAACGACTGTAGCGAGTCAGAGGATGATGCCTTATTGATATCTGATAAGATATCTACTTTTTTCAGCAATAAATTTTAGATTCTGCATGCACCTATTATGTTTGTTGTAGAGAGAAGCTGTTTGACTTTCTAGAGAGCAATGAGGGCACTGTTTATTTGTTGGATGGATCGAACTGTATGATCAAAGGCATTGGGACAATCAGTTGAAAGACACATGATGGTGCAGTGAGGAGATTAAGATCCTTATCTTATTGAGCAGATTGGATTCAAACGGCTATAGATGGGTAGCTGGTGATGGAATTCTGAAGATCCTGTGCAGTGATAGAATTATTCTGAAGGAAAAGAAGAGGATGGGAGGACATTACTATCTGATAGGGAGTCCAATACGAGATAGAGTTTCAAAAGTCAGTGGAAGTCCAGTGCGAAGTGGAGTTTCAGATGTAGATGGATCAGGTATGAGATGCGAGACTCGGGAGGACGACATGCAATGTCGCAAGGTAAAGTTTCTATTGCCACAAGGGGCTATTCTCAAGTGTATCTCAGATCGGGCGGAGCATAATATATGATGAAAATGGGATCGAGCAGCCTAGCTCGACTCTCATGTTTGTCCATCCATGATCAGTAGACATTTATCCCAAGACATGGGGGCGAGATCATTTAGAAAAGCTCTCAAAGTTAAGAAGAGGTCGAATGTCGAATCGAGATAGAGATTATTAGAAAAATTATCTCAAATTCGATCCACAAGAAGTCCACAATAAAGACCGCAGCGAAGAGAAGTCCAGAGAGAGCCCGTAGGAGAGAGACAACGTAGGGGGCTAGCAGCTCGCAGTGCACGGCCCAGCAAAGGCGCGACACGCACATGGCCCAGCACCACATGCTGCGCAGCGCGTAGGAGGGCCCAACATGGGCGCATGTGGGCAGACCCAGGCGTATGCGGGCACGTGCGGGTCAACTGTAGGGCATAGTCGCACGCTAGGTAGACTGCGAACGCATGCGGCGCACCGTGATTGATGTTGTCCAAGGTGGATAGGGGTCACACGCGGTCCATCGTGGACCCTTAACAGGTCTACCACGTGAAAACGTGATGTACAGGATTTTTTGATATTTTAGGTCATGTGGTGCATGCGGGTTTGCCGGGAGCAGTGTGAACTCGATCCATGGATGGTCCACAAACACTAATTTGCGCGATTTGATGGCCTAGATTGTTTGTGGTGATGATCCAAGGGTCAGGAGCTATTTTGAGTTGCACTCGAGTTAGGGCTTCGTCCTAGACTAGAATTGGACCGATCCTAGGTCTTTAAAAAGGCCCATGGGCAGACCGTGGCTGGTATCTGTGGTAGCAGCAGACGACAGAGATCCTAAAGTAGGTAAAGGTTTAAAGATCTGAACAGCATATAGCAGACCCTGAAGGGTGCCAGCAGAGAGTTGAAGCAGGAGGCTTCAGGTAAACTGTCAGACAACGAACATCGATCGTTTTAGAAGATTTTCTAGAGAAAGAATTTTTATAAGGGTTGAGAGGTGAGAGATTCTAGTTGAGAGAGATTTATGTATAAAGGGTTAAGAGTGTGAGGATCTCCTCTTGTACTTATTCTTTTCTCATAGTGAAGCTATGGATGCCCCGTAGAGAGATCTTGATCTAGTCCATGTATTTTATTGTATTTTTTTTTTTTTCTTTCTTTCTATCCTAACAAGTAGTACCAAATCCATAATAGGGTGGTTTAAACCTCGTTGGTAATCAAATTTATATTAGATGTATAGTTGTTGGCTTCCATGAGATTTAGAGGTAGAATTTATTTTAGTTGATAATATGATATTATTTGATAGTTGAGATTAAAAGCAATAATTAAACTGACTGTTTAATTTATCACTGTTTCTTTTTGTATGTATTGTAGTGGTGGTTCATGTCACGGGGTAGTATATTATACTATATATTTAGACTTTGTGTCATAATGTATGTTTGGACTTTGGATATTTTATGATGATTATGATACCATATTCTTAAATGGTGTACTAAATAATACAATAGTTGATGTATGCAGGGGTGCAAGAGCTTATCATAATTTGGCTGTGCACCATGAAGATCGAGAATATTAGATCGACAATGTAGATGAAGATCTCTATTTATATTTGAAATTGGTGGCTGATTTGTACAAATTTATTGGTACGAGAGATGTGAACCTTACTATTTCATGTGATAGTGAAATTTTGATTAAAAATGACAGTAATGTGATTCGTATGTTCAGTACACATTAAGGAGTTGAGGATATATATTTATTTGTTAGAGAGAATGTTGATAATCCAGCTCCTATTGTGGTTATTCCTTCTGGATGGGATGTAGTTGATGTTAAAGGTCAAGTTGGAGAGGAAGTTGTAGAAAAAATGGATGTTGTAGAAGGAAGGGATGTTTTAGAAGGAAGAGCTATTGAAGAGGATGTTAAAGTTCAAGTTGGAGCTGAACTTCAACTAGGTGGTCAAATTGGCAAGGATAATGATGTTCCTAATCTCTTAGAAGAAGATTATCCTTTTTTTGACTCGGATGATACTGAGTGGATGATAGAGGAAGACTCAAATGATGAGGATATGAATGATTCAACTGATGGAGGTGAGGATGAGAGATTTGATGATGATGATGATGATGATAGTGATGATGAGTTGATGATGTGAATTTAATTGAATCAGTGGATCTTTTGAGCAATGATGAGGATTTTGGTTTTAAAGAAAGAAAAAAATTCTCCTTGTTGAACATATAGGGCACACCATTTAAGGTTGTAGAGGGGGACCAAATTATGTTTCAAGAAGGACAGTTATTTATTGATGTGAATGAATTTAGAAATATATTGAGAGATTTTGTAGTCAGAGGTGGCTATGAACTTAAAAGGATTAAGAATGGATGTGATAGAGCGACTGCCCATTACTTAGGTCAAGGATGTACTTTGAAATTTCATACATTATAATTGATAGTAGGATCTTCATGATAAAAACTTAACAGGGTCATCATACATGTGTAGGGCCTATAAAGAATAACAATGCAAACTTCAAATGGATAGCTAAAGTATTAGGGCCTCAGGTAAAGGCTGACCCCAAAATGAGTTATGATCTAATGTACCAAATTTTAACTAAAAAATATAGTGTTGAGCCACACATGATGCAGCTATATAGAGCAAAAAAAAGCACTAGAAAGGGTTGAGAGAAAACACAGTGAGTCCTACTCAATATTGCCTAGGTATGCGGAATTACTTTGGATAAAGAATCATAGCTCCATAGTCAAGATTCAGTCATATGAGAGGTCTTCATATTCTAAAGAGCCTCCTATGTTTAAAAGGATATTTATATGCTTTGAGACAATGAAGAAATGTTATTTGGAGAGTTGCAAATCCTTTTTAGGGTTGGATGGGTGCCATTTAAAAGGGACCTACGGTGGAGTGCTTCTTTCTATAGTTTCTATTGATGAGAATAAGGGACTATTTTCTGTGGTTTTTGCTGTAGTGAAAATAGAATGCAAGGATAGTTGGAGGTTCTTTTTAGAGTATCAATATCTATACATTGATGGTGTACATTCATTATAATGTCTGAAAAGTAAAAGTATATACTCTTTTATCCTTTAACTTATAATTTGGTTATAAATTGATTGATAGCATAATTTAGTTCTAATTATCATGTCTGTTAGAATGTGATTGCTTTTGCTATTTAAAGAGCTCTCAGCTTATAACTCTTTTATCCTTTTACTTATAAAAGATAAGTACTTTGCTTTTTTTGATCAGTGGAGGAAGAGGATTCTTCAATGTTTATGTATGTAGTCTTGAATTTAATCTTGAGTTAATTTGTCATGCTGTCTTTGTGCATTGAATGTAGGGTTTGGTAGAGATAGTTTCAGAAATATTTTCCAATGCTAGCTATCGTTTTTGTGCTAGGTATTTGTATAGCAATTTCAGATCAAAGTTTTCTAATTTGCTGCTGAGACTTTTGGAATGCTATGAAGGCATGTAACCATTTGCTATTTCAAGATTTAATGAAAAGAATGAAGGAGCATGATGTTGAGAGGCTTATAAACACATAATGAAAATATCCCTATCAATGTGGACAAGGTATGCTTTTTGTTCAGAAGCTCGGAGTGACCACATTACAAATAATGTGTAAGTCTTTTAATCAATGGATGGAAAAGTTTAGGAGCAAGCTAATTCTTGAATTGCTCGAGAATATGAGAATAAAGTTGATGAGTAGACTAAAAAAAGATATGCAAAATGATGCACTTAGGCGGGCATTTTAACTCCATTTGCTAGGGCTAAGTTGGATAAAAATATACAAGCATCAAGGCTCTATAAGTTGATACCAGCAAGCAAGCAAGAGTTTTATGTGCTTGAACGTACTAGAAAATTTATTGTTGATTTGAATCTAAGAAGTTATACATGTGGTGAGTACAAGATCACTGGATTACCATGCAAATATGCCATGCTATGTGTGAGGTATACAAGAGAAAATTTAGAGGAATTGTATGATGAATGCTATATAGTACAAATTTATTTAAAGGCTTATAGTTCTGTGATTCATCTATTGTCGAATGTAAACCTTGATCCAAGGAACAATAATGAGAATTTGCAGCCTCCACCTCTCAAAAGATTGCTCGAAAAGGCAAGAAAAAAATAGGAGAAAGCAAGATGGTGAACCTATTCGGAGTTAGAGGTCCACCATTATGAGGTGTGATAACTGCAGGAGATTTGGCCATAATTGGAGAACCTACCAACGTGCCCCTGTGGCAAAAAGGTTTGAATTATGTAGCTCTTTTGTTCACTTAAAATATAAAATTTCTTACAATATTATATTATGATTCTTTGCAGAAAAAAGCACAAGCATGCTCCTCAAGCCAAGCTAAAAGATCCCAGCAATTTCAAGTTTATGATAGAACACCTATCTTAAGGGGAAGGACTGGACCTACTTCAAGAGGACGATCTACTTCAAGGTGTACATTTTCTTCCAAGTATGGATCCGGCACAAGAGGGAGGACAAGAGTAGTTAACAAGGAGAGCTTTTGTATCTACTAGAAGAAGAAGAGTTGTAGATTTCATCGGAAGTCAGCATAGTACCATTGGGGATTGTTAGTTTCGGTTAAGAGGGTTGCTGCTTTTGATGGCATAGGCTCTGTCAGCACTTTGTCTGTTGTGCATGTTTGTTGTGTACTTTGTCTGCTTTTGATGTATTACTTCATCAAAGTAATAGAAAACTATATTATGCAATTTTGTTTAGTACAATGTTTGCTGAATGTATGTTATTTTACACTGTATTGTAATTATGACAATATAGATCTTAATTATGAATATGATAATGTGGATCTTAATTACACTATTTTGTAGCCTTATGCAAGCATTGTAGCATTATATATTAGTTGGTGATATAGTTGATGTTAACCGTGAATCTATTAAGCTTGGTTGATGTTAGCATGGTTGATGCCAAATAGTGTATGCCTAGATGCATGTAATTGCATGTATCTGTTATGTTGGATACTATCATAAAGCAGTCAGGCTTATTTAATTGCTCTTGCATGTTTCTTTCACATGAGAAATGAATAAATATGATCCCTTTTTTTTATCTTAATTTTCTGCTTTTACATTCCCTGCTCAATGATAAATCTAGCATCTATAAACTTTAATAATGTTCTGAAACAATGTTCAACTATAGAGTGTCCTATTCATGTAATTGCATATAAATGGATGCAGTGTATTGCATTACTCAATTTTGAATTTTATAGTTGCATGTAAATACATGAGAACATGCAGAATGCAGCTGAAAATATGCACCTTTTCTTCATCATAATTACATGCTCTTACATGTTTCTTCATCATGATTCACTGCTAATGTTCCCTGCTCAATGATAAATCTAGCATCCATAAACTTATACAATGCCCTTAAACAATGTTCAGTGACAAAGTTTCCTGTTCTCATGCTTATATTTATTTTGATAACTTCAACTAGCCTTGAAGGTAGACAAGATATCATATCTGATTTGGAGCTTTTATAGAAACAAAACATAAGTGCAAGAGCTATAAAATAGCCATAAGCTTTGCCTAAACATAAACATAAAAGCTTCCTAGCTTTCACACTTTATTACATTGAATATACAATAGAAATTTAAGTCCAACATTCATTATCATAACAAGTTTTTCCAAACTATAATAGATCCTTTAAACATAAACACAACTATGAAAATAAGTAGTGCTATCATTCCAATTAATAGTCTATTCATTATAGCACTACTCTCATCTAATTCTTTAATTTTGCAATATAATTTTTTTTGATGCCATCCTTAAATCACTAATTTTCTTTTTTATATCTTGAAGTGAATCATCAACCAATGAATGAGTTCTTAATTGATCATTTATGGGCAAACATCAATCCACAAAACGATGTTCTTCGCAACTATGATACAACTTATTTGGATTCTTTTAAGAAGTTGAAATTTTTATTGAAGCTATGTGACCATAATGGCACTTTCTATTGGAATACTCAAGCCAAGGAGAGAGACTCGGAGAATTTGCACTTAGTTGAGGCATTAAGACATCCTGCACTGAGAAAAACAAACATGTTATATTATATCCATTTAGATTCAATCAATTACGTTGAGTTAGATTCAAATGCTAGCTATTCTCCTACTAAGTCCACAGACACACACAAAACACACAGAGATAGATGCATAGTCTAAAATTAACTATAATAACTTGAGATGGATATTTATTAGAGGAGCAATTGGTTATCACTAAATTGAAGAATGCCATTGCCAGTTCAAATCTTTCTTGTTATTTGATATCAGTTGCTGGTAATTGTAACATGTTTAGGAGCAGTGAGAATTTTGTGGAGCAGTGTATTAATAAACCCCAGACCTCTGCTGCATTGTGCCTATTTCTTGTAAAGCAAGTTATGACTTGACCCCATGCCCATAAAAAGCTTCTTTTGTAAATACACTACATTACAACATCTAAATTGAAGAGTAACTCTGTATTAATTAGGATAAAATCATATAATCAAAGAAAAAATGAGAAAACCCTTCTTAGAGTATTTTTTTGAAATTCATAACATGATAAATTAGGCAACCCTCATAGATAGAGGGTGGAAGGAGAGAACCTCGAAGGTGGGTGGCCCGGGAGGATGTCCTTGCCTAGAGCTAGAGGTCATTGTCGTCGCGTAGAGCTGGAGAGTGGAGACACGCCGAAGGAGACTATTGTCGCCTAGCGGCACTGGAGGAGGCCGTCCTCGCCTAGCAACACCGAAGTAAGACGGGCTTTTAGAGAATGGAAGGAGTTTTTTTTTTTTACAGGAGAGATTTATTTTCTCTATTGAAGGGCATTTAGATCATTTCTAAAATTTTTTATTAAGTAGCAACTAAATCTCACTCACTATTAACGGGTTTCTTAATGGTCTGGGTTAAACTGCAGGCTGTAATAAATATTAAGGTAGTTGTAGATGTTTAAAACTATGGGATGTAAATGTAATTTTGACCTAAGTGGAGAGAGATTGTTGTAATTTATTTTAAAAATTAATAAAAGATTGCCGTTCGGTAGTGGCGCACTAAAGAGATTATACTCTAAAATATATAGTCTTTTTTCTAATTTAGCTACTTGAATATCGTGGGGAGCACCTAATCCCTATTTCGATTTCCAAGTCTATTTCTAGCTCATTCAGGATGCACGATTGATGATTTAGCGTACAGAAAGCTGTTTATCAAAGAAAAATGCTGGAGAACAGCTATGTAACTTCAAAGCTAGCGATACACTGGAGATTCCATACGAGTTTCAGGCCGTACCGCGTATTCAGACCTGTTGACGAGACAACGTACCATCCATGCTGAAACCACTTATACGATGTCATACGGTGGTTGTTTTCTGAAGTTCCAGCTTTAGTAATAGAAGGCATGGTTGCTGTCGTATAACGAAGCTGCGGTTTATAATTATTGGTTCTTGCTCGCATAGCGAAGAAACCAAATTTTCCTTACCATATACTTGCGGAGGCACCAAGCACCGTTCTGCCAAACGATATATATCATTTTGGTGAAGTTGCGTTTGGTCGACAAGTAGATTTGAGAATAATAAATGACACTCGACACCTTTCCAATAAATTTGAAGTGGCAGGACTTGCGCTATAAAACGTGACTTGATAACTTTGTGTTTAAATACAGGAACAGAAGATAATCAGGCATCTAATTACGCCCTATTCCGCTGGGTTTCCCCGTTCTGCCAAAAGACCAGAATTAAGTCATCCCGTCTGACAAGGGGGCATCCTCTCTCAGGGATAACTCAATACCGTAAGCCAGGTTGGGGAATGCACCCCACCTACCCACCCTGCAATCCAGTATAACATGCTTTCTACTAAAAAAAATATCATCTGGCGCAAAATGTCTTTGCAAACCAAGCTTGCTGATTCATGTGTCAACAATTTATGGGCAGCTCCAATAAACGTATCGTCATGCTGATTACAACGTGTCCTTTAATAAAATTCAATTGATACAAATACGATAGATCATGCAAAAAATGAATGCTTTTGCTGTGAGAAAGAGACCAATTTCCACGACCACCATCTGAGGCCACTGCCAGACACCCACTTTCATGGTACACAGACCACTCTCGGTACCCAATTCACACGGCAATACAACATCGCCTGGCTTGAAGCAGGACAACCAAAAAAAGAACTGCCTGCTTTCTATAGGTGCTGCCCACCCAATAGCTACTGAAACGATATCATAGGATGTAGAAACAACAACAGCTGAACAACTTGCATGTTAACTTTTCTATTCTATTGCCCATAACGTATTTCTTTTCCATTCAATGCCCAATATTGTATTTTCACTCCCCCAGCAACTACTCAATCTCCGCATGAGATATTCTACAGCATTCTGTGAAGGTCGATTGACAGAAGCAACTTTGCGGGAAACAAGAACGAGCAAGCAAGAGCATTAAAACACACCTGAACAAGGAATGATTCCACATGTTAGATCCAGGATAAAGGCATTTGTAAGCAATTTGTGGAGACATACTCATGGCGCAGAAGAACCTATTCTGCTTCCAGTGAACCCAAGATATTAAAGGAATGGAGTTGCATATTTCACGTTCTCTAACCCATCCTCAATGCCTGCTGTAACTGGGCAAATGCTGATGGATGGATTCTGCTAATAGCCGCATTAAAAGAAGCATCCCCATGAAAAGCTGCACATGCTTTTAGATTCTCTCTCAGTACATCCTCCAATGACAACTGCTTGATTGGATCTGAATCTTTTACCTGATCACAGAAGATAATCCCCTCAAGAATGACTTGTAACTCAAAACTCTCTTCCTAACATCATTTCCTTCGTGTAATGAAAGTATGAATTAAGATTCTCTACTGTAAATGTCAGCCCTTACCTGTCTTTTCCTGAACTCTTTACTTGCAAAACTACCATATCCAAGACTTTCATTGTGGGGCTCAGAAGAACTTGTTGCATCACCACTGTGAAGATAAAAAAGGTACATAAACATGTAGAAACTGTAGAACGTCTAAAAGATAAAACCTTAATTGCAAAACTGGTATTAAACTCATAGGACATATCACCTGGGATCTTCCTTGCTTAACTCTCCACTTGCTTCCAGAATAACACTCGTGCAAACACTACGTGTAAAAGACCAGCATCATTAGCTTTACATAAAGAAGATACAGATAACAGTGTTCATTGTCCATTAATAGAAAATATACCTTAGGATGTCATCAAGTTTATCAATGACTTGCGGCACTCTTAAAGTCAAAATAATAGAAAGAGCTAATGCAAAGATCTTTCTCCGTATGGCAGTAGCATTATCCATCTAACAAAAATGAAGGAAAACATGTGAGAACATGCACCAGAAAGAGTGTGAAAGATGTAGAATGCAAGTCACAAGACATCAATCAAATTTCCAGTATTTAGGAAACACTAGCGCAATGTACACCACGGCCCCTTTACATCCAGCAGCTTTACTTGAGGCATAAGGAACTGTTTCCTTTTCCATGTTGCCAATTTTGTGGCACATAACCTGAAGAATATAGCACAAACATGATTTTTGGTTCTCAGGTGCATGAATCACTTCTGCATTTGGGAAGGAAACTTCTACAAGGTAGGCACTATTCAATGACAGGTTGTGTTCTACAAGTCATTCAAAAAATTACGCACTATATTTTGATAGATGAATTTCTTCACATGAAACTGCTTCTGATGGTTCCTTCCTTCTCAGTTCAAGGTTACCAGATCATATTTTGACTCTTAAACATCACTCCATCTATGTATTGTACATAGAGAGTCCCAAGCCTAGATTACAGAGGAGGGTTGCAGTAGATTAGTGGCTAGCGGTAAAACTATAGATGCACATGAATCCATATAAGAAAACCATTGGAATGTTCCCTACTAGCAACGCGCTGCATCAGGTCTAAATGTAGTGAGAAGTGAGCAAGGGCTAACTAGGGTTGCAGTAGATTAGTGGATAGTGAAAACTATAGATGATGATTCCATATAAGAACACCATTCGAATGTTCCCTACTAGCAATGCACTACATTGGGTCTAAGTGTAGTGAAAAATGAGCGAGGGCTAGCTAGGCCAATCTCCAAAAAAGCAATGTACCACAAAGATGCTTGGATGTGGTGGGAAGGCAAGGTTTCTCACACACTCACAGACGAGTGTGGGTAAAGAAGTTAGTTTAGGAAGAGAATTAATATAACTTGCTTACAAAAGGCTAACTTGCTTACAAAAGAAATTGGTAAGATGGATTATGAACTTTGATATACCGGAAAAATATAGGAACGAAAGTGGAGTAGAAATTATTATAGATAAGTGTTTAAAAAATAAGATTGTATATATTAAGAGAGGAGAAGAATAATCTTGATAAAGTTAGTATTCAAAGAGGACTATATTAATTAATTAGTGCTTATGCTCCTCAAGCAAAATTGGATGATGCTACAAAGCAATGCTTTTGTTTGGACATGGATGGACTAATTTAAGAGATTCCTAGTGGAGATAAGATATTATCAGAGGAGATCTGAATGGGCATGTGCAAAAATATAATATAGATTTTAAAAGTGGACAAAATAGGAGTCAACTAGATTTCTTCCTTACTAGAAAAATTGACTGAGTTTTGTACAAAAATTGTAAGGTTATACAGGATGAGAGTTTAACCACCCAGAATAGATTGGTAGTTTTGCATATGTATAAGGAAATGAAAGAGGACTAAATAAAATAGAACTCTAGAACTAGATGATGGAATTTGTGAGTAGAGACAAATTTTCAAGGATAAAATATTGAAGGAAAATGGGTAAATCAATATCACGTGGGAGGAGATGGCTAACAATATCAAGGTAGGGCTAGAAAGGTATTAGAATAATCAAAGAAAAAGAATTTCTAGCAGGATTTGCTGAATTGTGCTGAGCCGGACTCTCCATGAACCAGCCGGTTAGTTACCGGCATGGTTTACTGCATCGATTCGAAACAGAGGGAAGGGAGAAGGGGAAAGAGAGGGAGAACAAGGGAGGAAGGAAGAGGGAGGAACGGAGGGAGAGAAAGGGGGAGAGGGGGGGGAGAGAGGGCTTGAAAGCCCTCTTGGCTAGCGAGCAAGGGGTTCTCCTATTTTGTTTCGAAACAGGGGATGTTCTATAAGTTTTTTTTTGCCGATTTGAAACTGCAGTAGGCAAATGTTTTGCCGACTTTAGTTCCAGGTCAGCAAAGGTTTGCCAACTTCACTTAAGTGAAGTTGACAAAGTATTTGCCATGATGGTCACTGGCCTGTACGGACCACAGGACTGTTTTGGGGAACCTTGATTTTCTTCATGAAAACTTAGTAGTGAAATAAGAAAGATCAACAATGAAGGCTAAAAGAGATGCTACCAAAGTCTACCTAAATGCAAGAATGGAGAAGTGTATGAAAGCAATAAGATGACTATGAAGGAGGTTAGAAAGACGGTACGAGAGACAAAATTCAAAGTGGATGAAGAGTTATATTGCAAATTGGAAAGGATGAGAAGAAAAATATTTATAATATTGCAAGACTCAAAGGAAGAATGCTAGAGACTTGACTCAGGTTAAATACATCAAAGAAAATCAAAGAGTCATTTTGTTAAGGAGAAGAAGATTAAAAAAAGATGGAGGAGATATTTTAATAAGCTAATCAATGAAAGTCATGTAAATGAGATAGGATGCCTTACTAGTTCTATTAAAGATAGAAATGTTAAGTATGCATGTAGAATCAGAGTATCTCCGGTAAAGAAAGCTACAAAAAATGAAAATAGGAAGCTGGATTAACCTGATAAAAGCTCTACGGAGGTTTGAAAAAATTTAGGTGATATAGGAGTAACCTAGTGGACTAATTTATTCCATAAAACTTTAAAGACCTAGAAGATGCCCGATGAATGGAAGAAGAGCATTATAGTACTAACTTAAGAATAAAGATAAAATTCAAAATTGTTCCAACTATAATAGCATCAAACTCATGAGCCACATTATGATATTTTGAGAGAGGTGATTGAGTACAAATTGAGGTATGACACAAAAGTATCAGCAAATCAATTTGGTTTTATGCTAAGAAGGTCTACTATGGAAGCTATTTTTCTCCTTTGGAGCTTAATGGAGAAATAAAGAGAAAAAAGACAAGATCTCCATATGGTTTTTATTGATTTAGAGAAAGCATACAATAAAGTTGCTAGAGAAATCTTATGGTGATGTTAGAAAAAAAAAAGGAGTTTTCATTAGATATACTAATATGATTAAGGACATGCATGATAGAGCGGTTACTAGTGAGAGATCCATCAATATAATTCTAGTGAGTTTCCAATCACAATATATTTACACTAGGGATCTGCCTCAAGTGTATACCCTTTTTTGCACTAGTTATGGAAGAGCTTGCTATGCATATTTAGGACAACATTTCTTAATACATACTATTTACAGGTCTTACTAGATGAAACCAAAGTTGGAGTTAATCATAAGTTAGATTATAGAGGAGAGCATTAGAATATAGAAGTTTTAGGTTAAGTAGGATGAAGATAGAATACATAGAATATTGTTTTAGTAAAATTAGAAATAGAAATGAAGATTAAGGATCATGAAATTCCTAAGAGTGACGATTTTTTTAGTATTTAGACTCAATTATTCATGAGGGAGATTAAAGGGATTGTTATCCATAGGATTGAAGCTGGTTAGATAAATTAAAGCAATGCAACTCGAATATTATGTAATCATATTATACCTACAATTTAAAAGAAAAATTTTATAGGATAGCTACATGACCAGCTATGCTTTATGCAAGGTTTTAAATTCCGTGGGATGGAGGTATCCCGATATCTCCATGGAACGGAACGCCCCGCTGTCCTGTCTCATCCCGTCCCGACAATCATCCCAATTATGTATCTCGGTAGATATCCTCCATCTCTCTCCCCTTCTTTTCTCTTTTCTTTCTTTTTTTTTCGTTCTTTCTTTTCTTTCTTTTTTTCTACCTTTCTTCCTTTCCTTTTTTTCCTTTCTTTTCGTCACCCCTTTCTTTTTTTCTTTTTTCTTCTTCTTTCTCTTTCCCTTCTTCCTCCCTTCCTTCCTTTCTTTTTCTTCTCCCTTTCTTTCTTTCATTTTTCTTCTTCTTCTTCTTTCACTTTTTTCTTTTTCCATCTTCCATTCTTTCTTTCCTCCTTTTCCTACATAGATGGGTTTCGGAGTCCCAACCCCATCTGGTCCCATTTTTTCAAAGGAACGGGATGGGACGGCCGAGATGCCCCCCCATTCATCGAAACATAAAATCTTGGCTTTATGCATAAAATATTAGATGATTAGCAAACATGTACAAAAGATGAATATGTCCAAAATGAGAATGTTGATATGGATGTATGATACTACAAAAAACGATAGCATAAGAATGGAGTAATTCATAAAAAGGTGGAAATAGCATCAATTGAGGATAGATTGAGAAAAGGATGACTTAGATGGTTTGGACATTACAGCATAGGCCAAGAGATGCAACAATACAAAGGAATGACTTGATACATATAGAAAGAGAGAGTAAAGGTGGACGAAAATCATATAAAGGAATGACTTTATATCATTACATCTTTTAATAAATATGGCCCTAAACAGAGATGAATTGAGGAAAATGATTAATGTACCAACCAGTTTGGGATTAAGGCTTAGTTGAGTTGTTGAGTCTTGGCTCTTAAATATATGTGAGATTTCAAAGAAACAAGAGTAAGGGAACTTATCTAGACCTACATTATGCAAGATAAATTGTTCAATAGGCATGAACTAATAAGTGCCAAATGAGGCATTTATTTTGCTACAGGCTTGTGCAGCTCCTAACAACTACATTTAAATGATTGACAACAAATATCATAGTACTAGACATTTCAGCTAATGAATCACGGTCACCAGCCAGCAGTTTGTTGCTGATTTTCCATTTTTTCTAGTGCTCTTACAAACATGCATATATTGGTGGTTGTTGTTGGGGGTGGAGGTATAAACATGGTCATTTTCTGGTCTCCCATTTCAAACAGCATTATTATCAACATCCTGTGTAGTTAAAATGGTTTTTGTGTCTTGCATTATGAACTTTAGAAATGAGTATAACAAGCTGGGTGTAAGTTGGAAAGTTCCTCACCGCCTTTCAGGAAGACAAAAAGAATGTGAGAAACAGGAGAACTGAGAAACCTCATGTACTATTTTCATCAATGCTTCACCTATTCATCTCTTTATGTGTTCGAGTAACATATATTACAGCATTCTCTAGACATTTGGTTGAAAATACAAGCACTTGAACAAGCCTTCATTGGTGAAAAGGATGGTTGCATGTCCGGGACATCTGCAGAACAATTAAATTGATTGGAAAACCACCTGATTGGCTCCATACCAGGTCATATATACCAAACCATCTAAGGAACAGTACAGGGGAACCTGGCAAGCCTGGATTTTAGCAAACCAGGCCCAAACGACCAGGTATTGAATCATGTACAATACCGGTCAGTGATCAGTCCAGGTTTGTACCTCAACTTTAAATCTTTAAACATTAATGATGGCATTGAACAGACATGGGTACAAAAGGCAGGACTTTGGATTTGGATGCTTTGTTCAGCAAGAGAATGACATAGAACAAGACAGAAAATAAAACATATCTAGTAGCATTTCAATTCACAATATTTACTAAATGTATTTAATGTAACCTTTTCATATGTATCATATAATATAGGTGTTTCAATCATGACTGTCAGCCACTCCAGTGGATCATGTCGTTGTATTCCTTTTCCTCTTCCTTTCTATTGCCATAAAGGAACCCACCGCAAGCTAAGGAGAATGCAAGGCTGAAGTGTTCCACACATATCCAAATATCTAATGTGTAGCAAGCGAACAGACACCGATGGACGTTTTTAGCAGGACTCTCATGTATAGAAAACATAGGCAATTATGGCTATTTCCAAGAAATAGAACCCCCCATTAATCATCTTTCTAAGCTTCAAACAAACCCCAAAAACGCACGCACTCCCAACACTCTGCATCAAAGAATCCCCTTACAAACTCCCCCTCCACCTCCGCACCCCACAAATAGAAAAAACATGCACATGCACACACACACAGCTAGAGAGAGAGAGAGAGAGAGAGAGAGAGAGAGCATGCCTTCTCAGAAAAAAAGGGGCACAATCACACACATATAGACATCCCAAACTCCAACCGAACTATATGCTTGCAAAAGTAATCTGATGTTTTGTAATTCTCCCTTTCTGACCTAGTCTCCAATAAACTCCCCCATCAGGAAAAGAGGAATTCATGGTAATAATAGATTCACAATCTTAATAACAATTTTGCTGGATGAAATTAGAACAAGTGTGAGTGATACTGAAAGTTTCCTATATTTTAGAAAGGGGTTGAACTCAAAATATAAGGAATGTGCAAGGAAGAGTACAAGTGTGGCTGATACTGAAAGTTTCTTTTCTTTTAGAAAGGAGGTGAGCTCATAATATAAGAAATGTGCAAGGAAGAGTAAAGTCCAAATTCAACCCTCCAGAGGGGTCCCAGAAGTTCACTTCCTCATAAGCATAATCTGAATACCTTATCACACATTTATTGCTCATATTTATAACTAAAAAAATGTTGGGTCCATACTTATCCCTCATAATTATAATCAAGAAACCTTGGATGAGTTGAGCCCTCCATGGCGTAACTACATGTTCTTATATACAGTTTTTTCCACATTTAAAGTATATAACAGCACCAAGACATCTATAGCCAATATCTCGAGGCCCTGTGCAAGCATGCATCTAGTCCCACACTGGAAAGATCTTGGGTACCCATGCAGTGCCAAGGAACCCAAATGATACATTTTTGGTTAGCCTTTTTGGGTGATGTCTTGGGTTATTACAAATGATATTAGAGCAAACCCAGCCCATAACCCACATAGACTATGAGACATTGCAGCATAGATTCTGTTACGGTGGTAATAAAATGCCTCAGATCGACTGATATACCCCAGAGGCACCTTAGCTCAGCCTATCCTGATGAACGCTTGTGGATCAGAATATTACTATAATATCCTTTGAACAAATGACTAATGCCGAAGAACCAACCTGACCCAATATTTATGGAAACACCACGACAGGCACCTATCATTTTTAAATCGCCTTGGATAAAGAAAGTCCCCCATGGATTGACCGCAGTACCACTATAATCAGGTCGTAAACAGGCTATCACCTACTCCCCAAAACCATCGGCGACAAATTGGGAATCCTAATCACACCAGCAACCGTCATTCCGTTCGAAAGGTTCCTAAAAATCTCGCCACGACGAGATTAGCGGCCCGAAATCAGTGGAATGGCATAACCATCATATAAAACTTTCCCACAAATACTACGAACCCCGAAGACCTAGGTAAGCAAGAAACCCCTCTCAAAAGAAATTAGCTCCTTGTTTCTGATTTGAGCGTCGGAGTATCCTCGTCGAAGACAAAATCCTCCAGTCCGGACTTTGTTTTGCAGGTTCTCAAGCTTGTCTGCATGGAGCCATTATTCCAATTCCGAAGCCGACGATTCTCAGCAGTAACAGATTAACGCTAGAGGAAGGGCAGCTAAACTCTTAGCCTACCACAATTTCTGTGAAAAGCTGGTCGTTCGGTCTTTAAAGATCAAACCAATCCACAATAAATAACAATGGCTCCGAAAAAGGCCTCATCCCGTCTCAACGACGTCGCTAAGGCCACCACCTCACAACAACCGGACCTGAGGGTTGATGATCACATTCAACCCCCTGCGGTGGAAGTCTCTCCACCCATCCAGTCGGCCCATGTCACCATGGATAAATTCAACTTACTCCTTCAGCAGGTCCATTCCCTGCCGACCATTGTCCAAGCGGTCCAAACGGTGATCACGCCTTCCTTAATGGCACCGCAGCCAAATTTGACTGCTCCTGCTCCACCCTCAACGGTGCAACTGATGCCTCCGACGGTCCCACTCGCGCCACCAGTGGCAGCGCCGATTCAGCCGTCGGCATCCTTTTAGCAAGTCACACCCACACTGTCACCTCCATAAAGTTTCGGGCGGGGGCGACCCTATCCACGATCTTTTAGCCTACAATCAGGGCACGGTTCTACTCCCGACTGCCGTTCTCCCCAGCAGTCTGAGACCCTCACCGATCGGGACTTGATGATTGAAAGAAAGCTTCGGGAGATCGATAAGAAACTCGAAGCTCTGAATAAGGCCTCCTCTTCTCAACCTTTTGATGGTCTTAGTGGCGAGCCTCCATTTGACAAGAAGATCCCATGGAAATTACCACCCCCTGGATTCAAGCTGCCTCAGCTTGAGACCTACAATGGGACTACCGATCCCGTCGATCATGTTGAAACTTTTAAGGCAGCTTTGCTCTTTCAAGGAGCATCGGATGCTACTCTTTGTTGGACATTCCTCGTCACTCTCAAGGGGGCAGCCTAGCAATGGTACTCAAATCTGAAGTCTAGCTCGATTCATTCTTTTGACAAGCTGAGCTGGTCTCTGGTGGCGTATTTTGCCAGCAACCGTAGGTAGTAGAAACAATCCGACTATCTGTACACCATCCATCAAAGGGATAGTGAGTCGATCCATATCTATCTAAGCCGTTTTAACACGGCTATCTTGGAAGTCCGCGATCTTGACCAGTCGATCGCGATGTCCACTTTTGTGGCTGGATTGCAGAGAAATGATCTGAAGAGGTCATTGGTGAAGTCTTATCCAAAAGACTTCAATGGTATGCTGGAGAAGGCGAGAAAGTATACCAATATTGAAGAAGTCTTCGTCGAAGCCTCCCCCGCCAATGGTGATCAGACGGGATCGAATAAGGAGCGCCCTCCCTTGAAAAGGGAGTCCTACCGACGACGCCCCCGCTCTCCACCTCGGAAGAATAAAGGAGGAAACCCTTTCCGGAACAGCCGATCTCCTAGCCCACCACGGCGTGATCAATAGCGATCTCCTCCAAGGCGTTTCAACAACTATACGCCCTTGAATGCTACCCAAGAAGTTTTGATGCAGATCCAAGACCAACTCCCCCAACCTTCGAAGATATGGACCGGTCCGGAACGCTGAGATACTATGAGGTTCTGCTTCTATCATCGTGATCACGGTCACGACACTGAAGACCGCCGCCTCCTTCGCGATGCCATTGAAAAGTTAATTTAGAAAAAAAGGCTCGAACGCTTCGTTCGTGAAAGAATCCCACCGCGACGACCCCAGCAAGAGCTCGCCAGCCACCTTCTCAGCCGCAGCGACAAATGCCAATAACCATGCAGGAGGAAAGAGACCCGAAGGTAGCAGAGTGACCTCTTCGCGGAGAAATCCATATGATTACTGGGGGATCATCTGAAGCGGCAGTATCAAAGAAGTCCAGACGTGATGATGGGCCTCAACAACAAATAACTTTCACTGAGTAGGATGCAGAGGGTGTACAACAACCGCACAATGATGCTGTAGTTATTTCTTTAAATGTTTCTGATTTCAATGTCACCGCATACTTGTCGACAATGGAAGCTCAGTTGACATTTTGTACTTTTCTGCCTTTTCTCTCATGGAACTCTTCTGATCGGTTAATTCCATTTGACGTGCCGATCCAAAGATTTTCCGACAGTACTATAACGTCGAAAGGAATGATCAATCTACCTATAACCGTAGGCACTCTGCCTCAACAGGTGACCATACAAGTGGACTTCCTTATCGTCAAACTTTCCTCTACCTATAATGCCATCCTCGGAAGACCAAGTTTGTGGAAACTTAGGCCTGTCGTATCCAACTATCATCTCCTGATCAAATTCCCGACAACTCACGGCGTGGAAAAGATTCGAGGCAACCAAACCATCACCCGATAGTGCTTCGCTGCTAAGCTCCGAACAGAGGATCCTACGGGAAACCAACCAGAGTTCCCAATAAGGCAGGATGCATGTGATGACCTCACAGAAAATCGAGTCCAACCATCCAATGACCTTCAAGATATACCATTGGAGAAGGAGAATCCCCAGCGGATTGTGAAAATTGGATCTTGCCTTGATCAAGTAACCAAACACCAACTGATCGATCTTTTGCAGGCAAACGCGGACCTTTTCGCTTGGTCAGCCGCTGATATGCCAGGGATCGACCCATCGGTAATGGCCCGTTACCTGAAGGTAGACTCGACCTATCGTCCAGTAAAGTAGAAGCGAAGCTTCGCCCCTGAACGCCAAAAAGCAATTGCCGAGGTGGACAAATTGATGAAGGCTGATTTCATCCGAGAAGCTATGTACCCAGACTGGTTGGCAAATGCTGTTCTGGTAAAGAAAGCAAACGAAAAATGGCATATATGCATCGACTTCACCGATCTAAATAAAACCTATCCTAAAAACAGCTATCCATTATCGCGAATTGACCAACTGGTCGATGCCACTTTTGGGCATGAACTCAGCTTCATGGACGCCTTCTCCGGTTACAACCAAATCCGGATGGCCCCGAAAGATGAGAAGAAAACAACCTTTATTACTAATCGTGGGCTCTACTGTAACAGGGTGATGACTCAAAAATGCAGGGGCCGCATATCAAAGGCTGGTCAATAAGATCTTCAAAGATCAGATTAGCAAGAACATGGAGGCTTATGTCGATAATATGCTGGTGAAAAGCCGATCGATACCTGATCACGTGCATGACCTTCGCGAAACATTCGACACACTTCGGCAAATACCAAATGAAATTGAATCCCACGAAGTGAGCTTTCGGAGTCACTGCCAGCAAGTTCCTCGGTTTCATGATTTCTTGCAGAGGAATCGAGGTGAATCCAGAGAAGATTAAGGCGATCCTGGAAATGTCACCCCCAAAGACTATAAAAGATGTACAGAGCTTGACTAAAAAAATTCTCTTAACTGTTTTTTTGTTTCTAGGTCATCTAAAAGATGCCTCCCGTTCTTCCAAACACTCAACCGATTGATGGATTTTCAATGGACCTCGGAGTGACAGAAAGCCTTCGAGCTGAAAAGATATCTCAGTTTCCTGCCTCTGCTCACCAAACCATTGCCGCATTAGGAGCTTTACCTCTACCTTGCTGTATCGCCCACGACAATCAGCGTGGTCCTTGTCCGGAAAGAGGGACAAATCCAGAAGCCTATATACTACATCAGCAAGGTCCTCCACGATACGGAGACCCGATATGCAAAGTTAGAAAAGATGATTTTCGCGTTGATTATTGCCGCAAGGAAACTCCGACCCTACTTTCAAGCTCATACCGTGATAGTGCTCCTGGAGCAGCCTTTAAACTCGGTACTACATCAGCCGAATTCTTTCGAACGGATAGCAAAGTGGGCTTTGGAGCTCTCAAAGTTGGATATTCACTACCGACTGAGGCCATCCATTAAGACCCAAATTCTGACCGACTTCGTCCTTAAATGTACAATACCGAGCGAGGAGTCCCCAGAAGATAACCCAACGACTAGATCTGAAGACCCTGCAAGCTCACAAAGTAATGAAGATCTGAAGCCGAATCGGAAAGATCCGAGGGAAACATGGGTATTGCACATTGACGGCTCCTCAAACTCAAAGGGATCAGAAGCTGGAATTATCCTTTCCAGTCCAGATGGGAACGTGGCAGCATACGCTATCCGCTTCGAATTTCTAGCTACCAATAATGAGGCTGAATACGAGGCCCTGATCGCTGGATTAAGAAATGCTTAGCAAACCGGAGCCCAATGCCTGAAAGTGTACGACGATTCCCAGCCTGTGGTGGGGCAAATAAAGGAAGAATACGAAGCTCAAGAGAAAAATGAGGAAATACCTCTAAAAGGTAAAAGATTTAACCTCATGCTTCAAATATTTTGACATCTAACAGGTCCCCCGGACGCAAAACATTAAGACGGATGCTTTATCAAAGCTCGCATCTTTGCTGCTCGTCGATTTGGGGAGAGAAACCTACTTCGAAGTTTTGAAAACTTCAAGTTTAGAAAAGCCCCACATAATTCAGCAAATCAATGAAGAGCCCAGCTGGATGGACCCCATCATAAAATACTCGAAGATAAGAGAAACACCACCAGACCAAAAAGAAGCTCAAAAGATCAGGAATCAAGCAACCAGATATATATATCGCTCGACAACGACCTGTACAAGCGGTCTTTCTTCTTGCCGCTTCTGAGGTGTTTGCGTCCTTCAAAGGCCGATTATGCTATGCGGAAGGTTAACGAAGGAATCTGCAGAAACTATTTGGAGGATTGATCCTTATCTTACAAAATCCTTCGACAAGGATATTACTGGCCCACAATGCAACAGGACACTCAAAATTTCATCCGAAGATGTAAACAATGTTAACGCAACGACTGGGTTCAGCATCAGCCCGCATCTCTCTTGACTCCCATTGAATCCCTCTGGCCGAAAGGCCAAGGAGGATTGGACATTTTAGACCCATTTCCTTGAGCTTCTGGCCAGTGAAAATTTCTACTCGTGGCTATTGACTACTTTACCAAGTGGGTAGAAACCGAGCCCTTAGCTCAGATCACAGAGACGAAGGTCCGAGATTTTATTTGGAAATCAATCATTTGCCGCTATGGACTTCTGAAAGTATTGATTTCAGACAACGGAAGATAGTTCAGTGGTTCCCGACTAAAAGACTTCCGTGAAGATCATGGGATAAAGCAGCGCTTTACTTCAGTAGGCTACCCACAAACGAACGAAGAAGTGAAAGTGACCAACAGAACCCTCTTTCAAGGTCTCAAAGCTACATTAGACCGAACTGGGGGGTCGTGGGCAGAAGAACTCTACCACGTTCTGTGGGCCTATCGAACCACTCAAAGGCTTCCGACAGGCGAAATGTCCTTCAACTTGGCATTTGGCACCGAGACAATCATACCTGTAGAATTCGGGCTCCCCTCCATCAGAGTTGAAGAATATGACGAGGATGCTAATCCAATTTGGTTTAGAGCCAATCTTGATCTAATCGAGAAAACTAGAGAACGAGCAGCGGTGAGGATGGCCACATATCGGCAAAAGGTCGCCAGATATTATAATTCCCACGTCAAGGCAAAATAATTCCGAGCCGATGACCTTGTCCTTTGGAGAGCAGAAGTATCCAAGCCAACTGAATAAGGAAAGCTTTCACCCAACTAGGAAGGGCTCTATTAGGTCGATGAAGTTATACGACCAGGGACTTATCGACTGAAATAACTCAATGGGACCCTCCTTCCCAGGCCACGGAATTCAGCTAATCTTCGGATGTACTACCAATGAAATGAATAAATGAGTAGCTTTCGAATTGGAAAAGAAAGTCCAATAAAATCCCTCTGTTCGGAATACTCAACAACGAGTTTCTCAGATCGGAACCGCTTCGGATAAAATTTCTTTGCTCGGGATACTCAGCAGTGAGTTCCTTAGATCAGGATAAAATTCCTTTGTTCGGGATACTCAACAACGAGTTCCTTAGATCAGGATAAAATTTCTTTGTTCGGGATACTCAACAGCGAGTTCCTTATATCGGAACCGCTTTCGATAAAATCTCTTTGTTCGGGATACTCTGCAGCGAGTTCTTCATATCAGAACCGCTTTGGATAAAATCTCTTTGTTCGGGATACTCAACGAGTTCCTTAGATCGAAACTACTTCGGATTAAATCCTTTTGTTCGGAATATTTAACAATGAGTTCCTCATATCAGAAGCATCTCAAACCTACTCAATTAAAGAAACCCACAGCGGGTTCAAGGTTGATTTGATCGGGATAGTTAACAATATAGACAGAACAGAAATAAAGTGCGATGTGAAGGAAACAAAAGCATTTTATTTCATAAAGAAAAAACTTTTATAAGAGCAACGACTCAATTGCTTTTACAAAGAACAACAGTGAACTCGAATGGAATTACAAAAGCATAACTCCGATGCGAAGACACGGTCAAAAAGCCTAACGAAGCTAAGGCCATCGATATGCAGAAGAAGCTCCTCCGAAGACTTGAGGCTTTGGGATCCCATAAAGGGTATCCAGATCCACGGAGGTGCAAGATCCAAGGTGATGGACTTCCTACAGATGCTGAAGTCAGGTACTTTTGAAGTCCATGACTATACGACCCAACCTCGGAATCTCTTCCAGCTGCTCGGACATACGCCCTCCACATTGTGGGGGTGGCACAACCTCAAACGCTACCACCTGAGCCGCCAAAATGTGGCAACAATGGAGAACCCAACGAAATCGAGGCAAAGTTTGCTTAGAATCCAACTCTGCCCCAAACTCGGAACAAAGAACCCCTCCATCGAATGCCGATGCATGATAGACAACCTGGGTAAAGCTTCTTAATATGACTTCGAAGAATTCCTTCAGTGCCCCAGTCATAGTTTCTGGAAACATAATGGCTGAGGAAGCCTTTGAAGCATAAGATTTAAACTTCAGACGTCCGGATGGCGGCTCAACCCCTTCCTGCTTTCCTACAAAAATGGCACAACCTCAAGCCCCTTATAGAGTAAGTCACGAAATCCTGCCCTTTCAGAGCCAGAGAACCGTGACAAAGCTCTCAGGACCGAGTGAAAGACCATCCCCTACAAGCGAAGCAGGATGACAAAAGTCTCAAGATCGAGAGCGGAAGTATCTGGACAATAAAGCCCTTATCGTCGACACCCCCAAGTTGATTGAGATCAACCAATACTCCATCTCCTCGGTTGGATAACTACCTCCATCGAGAGATGAAGAAACTCCATCTCCTTATGGGAGACCGAACCAATTTGTAAACATTCCTCTGAAAGACAGAATGTCACGGATGGAATAGCTAGCAAACGGGATGTCGCTATAAATAAGTAGATCTGTCATAATTACGAATGTCCAATCTTGCCGCGTGCAAACTGGAGAGTGGGCGTATCTGCCGCCCCACGACTAAGTACCGAATTTCGAGTCAAATTCGCGGTTACGTCGCTTCTGTAATCATGCACATTTAATGACACACATGGAAGACTGGGCACGTCCCATCAAATACGCGCACGGAAAACGAAAAGATCAGCTTGTAGGTTTATGAGCTGAGGTTAGGAAGTACAAAAATGCATGAGCCAAAGAAATAACTCATATCAGAATAAAATGGAAAGAACAAAGCGAAATGAGAAAGTCAAGGAGAACAAAAGAGAAATTTTATTCATAAAAAGTCTCTTTATAAAAACTCCTGAAGAGCTGAAGAGAACAAAAATTCAAGACAAGTTGTCAGGAGGAATATCCAAGAAGCTTAAATCTAACTCAAGATATTTCAAAGCTATTTCCTCGCGGACAGCACATTTCCCTTCGTCATAGGTGTCCAGTACAAAAGAGGCCTTCTCCTCCCTGAATTCATCGAACGCCCTAAAATCGTCAACCGCCTTCAAGGCCTTCTCGGTCGCTTTCGCCAAGAGTAAAGCCTCCGCCTCGAACGCTTCAGCCTTGACGACTCGATCCCTCAGTTCCGCGATCTCAGCCTCCAAGGCTCCATTAATACCGGTTAGGCGGACATTCTCTTCCATAAATTTCTTCAATGTCGTCTCGGCATCCAGAAGTTTCTTCTCGACCTCTTTAGCTCTGTCCGAAGTCTCCGCAGCTTCTTTGGACAGCTGGTCCTTTGCCTTCCGGAGGATCGTGCTTTGAATCTTAAGTTTCGTCGTCCTTTTAGAAAGGTCAATGACGTTCTCTATAAACCCATTTAAGTAATGGGCAAGCTACAGAGGCATTGCATGAGGTTCGTAAGGACAAGTTCTAAAGCGCAGAAACAAAAAAACAAAAAGAACAACAATTTATGACCTCGGCTTACTCAGATAAAGCAGTCCAGAGCTTTTCTCCTCTTCATCTTTAGAGGATCAACCAGTATCTCGGACGCATCAGCCAGGAAAAGAAAATTTGAGAATGCTTCATAGGCCAATTTATAATCATGTAAGGCCGAATCATCACATTAGACTTCGGCTGGTGTAGTCCCAGAAATACTGACCTTCTCAGAAATTCTCGACTCATCTGGAGCCTTCAAGTTTGCCACCGCACGAGTTTTTGAAGCATCGACATCCCTGGCAGAAAGTACTCCAGATGTTGCGGGCTCACTGGCTCCCTTTCTCCTGAATAATTTTTCCTCTGGAAAAGGCTCGGGGACATCAGGAGCCGGTAAGCCTAAAATGGCCTCGCTAAACAAACATTCAACGAAAGCCTCATGGCCCTCCTCTGGAACTGGAAGCTCCGAGTCGTGCGAAACCTGGACGATCTGGAAGTCCTTAACACTGAGAAGACTAGGCTCCTCGACTACAAGAGATCGTTGCACTGGAAGAGGTTCAATCCGAATACGGGCAGACCTCTCACCGGCTGTACGAATCTTTCTTTTACGATGATCTTTCAGAACCCCAACTTTAAGAGGACTCAGATCGGTTCCTGAAATTCAAAGTATTAACCATCTGGCACCAAGTCTACATACTTGAAAAATTTATTGATATAAAAAAAATAAACACGTATCGAAAGAGTTAAATCGGTTGATTCTCTAAACGCGGGTCTTCAGGTCCTACTCTAAACGCGGACCAAGTGGTGGGTCCTTCAACAGATTCTCCTGCAGCTCCCTCCAATCGACAAAACCCCAGTCTTCTCCCGAGGTTCGGAAAACAAATAAAAATCGAGTCTTCCATCCATAAACAGCGAAAGAAGCGCTCCGAATCAGTGGAGGAACATTTTTTCTCAATCTGGGGGTCACGTACCACCAGCCACGAGCCCCGGGATGCCTCTTCATCATGAAATAGTAACGAAAGAGCGTTACAGTTAGCTTCATCCCGACCAAAAGGCACGCTACAGTGAAGCCGCAAATATGGCGTCACGAGTTTGGCACCATTGAACAAAGTGACATCTCCAGAAAGCGAAAAAGAGTGATAAAAAAGAAATGAAGAGGAAACCTCAACCCGATCCAGAAACACTCCTCGTACACTACGATCCGACCAGGAGGGTTGCAGACCCGCTCCTCCGATTTGGAAACTTCGAGTTGAAACTCCGGAGGAAAGTTGAACTGATCATGAATGAGTATCAGGTCGTCCTCTGTTACCTCCGATCGAAAGGCTAAAGGAGCGAATTCGAAATCTCCGGATTGGGCCATTTTTGCAAGAAAAAGAAAAATAGACAAAAATCCACAGCAAGAAGATGACAAGATTCAACCCTCATTCCATCTGGGACTCATATAGAACTGGAGGAGATCTGAGTGACTTGTCTTCTCGAAATATTAAATGCGTGCGGCGGAGATTGATGCAGTGTGGACACGTAACGGCTGGCGATTAGACGCGACCTTTGTCATCGATACGATAAATCGATATGGAGAGCCAAAATCGTGCCCTGCTCCACTTATGAGGCAGCGTGTGAAGACGTACCGTAGTAATCGGTATGCGAATGGCGATTTAAATTCCGTCCCTCCTGGCTTCCCACGAATCGTTGGATGGACAGACCAAGGATAAGAAGATAATCAGTTAAGCAGAAAAATGGTTCGACAACCCAAAACATCTCAAAAAGACAAGAAAAGAATAAGAAAGGAACCGCTTCGGCGAAAAAACATTTCTTTCATATATAAAGCCTTCATACAAAGTTTTGGTAACGAAAAAAAGAAGAAAAGCGCATGTGCATGAGGACGTTGTCAGGAGCTCCTCGACAATTCGCCTCGGAAAGATCCTCCTCCTGGCCTCAGATTGAGCTCTCTATGCGTCGAAATCTGCCTCATCTCCTTTGATAGCAAGATCAGACATTTAAGAATTCGCTGATACAGACATGAATCACAGATTGTAGGTTAACATCCGACCGATCCATATGCAAGGACTCAATAGCTCCATCAAGAAGATGAGGTAAAACTATTCCTTTGCACTCGTTAAAGTCTGCATAAAAACCCATCTTACAAGCCTTAATAACAAAGTTTGTCCTAACTTTTCTTAACCTTTCGAGTGAATTGTTTAATATCTGGAGTTTAGTTGGAGACCTCCGAGCTGTAGGTCCTCCCATGGAGGAATCTTGGAACCTCCGTGAAGCTTCATCCACGTGATGACCCCCGCTTGAAATCCTAGGTCTCTTCGTTGGTCGATCATCGGAATCTCAGAGAAGTGCGATCTCAGACGAAGATCCACCCCTTTCAGCCAAGGTCCTCAGGCGTCTGATGGCGTCATGGGCTCGACGACATTCTCGATCAGCTTCTGACCTCTGCTTCTCAAGGACCTCAATCCTACGGCAAGCTCTACTTAACTCGTCGTCCTTTCGATCAATTACTTCCTGAGCTTCAGAAAGGGCTTTCTCAAAGCAATTGATCTTCCTAATCAGATCAGCATTAACAGCTTTCTCCTGCTCAAAGCAATATTTGAGCTTTTCGAGCTCGTTCTTCGCTTCCACAAGTTCCAAAGATGAAAATCCGGAAGCGGCCTCGACGAAACTCGTCAGATAATGACTGAGTGAAGCCAAAGAGTTGAAGGCCCCAGATACCTAATGTTGGACATCTTCTCCTTCTAAAGTGAGCCTATCTACAGGAGGGAGATGCCTCCTTAAGAAATCAGCGGTAACCCCCAAATTATTTGCAGTAGAAAAAGAGGAAGAAACGACGATGTTTGGGGCGCCTCCTCCTAGATCCTCGTCGGAAAAACATTTAGGCCAGGAATCTCTACCCTCTGCAGTTTGACAACCCCAACCGCATCGATCGAGTTGGAGTCGGAAGCCTTAATGGCTCCTTTCGACTCTTTAGAAAGATTTGCTTCCGTCTTTGAGACAACGCGCGTCGGAAAAGAAATGGGGATGACCTCCGTGGAAGTTCTCACTATCGCTTCTGTCACCACCTCCGCATTTCTCTCCATTGAATCCACTAGCTCAACCCTAACATTGCCCATCGAGTTTTGTAAATCACTTCTTGACAAGAACCTATCCCTTCCACATCATCTAGGACAGGAGAGGGAGATGTTAAAGGAGCCTCTAGGATTTCAGCAGAGGAACCCCTGAAAGTCTGGGTTTGAGCGGGCGAAATCTTGACTCGCAACCTTTGAGCCAATAGTCTCTTCAATGTCGCAACCATCTGAGAATCCATTCGGAGCAAAAAGCCTAACGAGGCAACTTCAAAAGAAGGGTTCGAAAAACGAAAATTTTATGTTCAAAAATGCTTTTCATTCTCCAATTATCCTCTCCACAAGCTTTATAGTAAGAGGGGAGAAAACAAGAAGACACTTGTTATTAAATTTGTCCTTTTCCTATCGGCGAACAGAACGGATCTTTCAATCATAATTACACTCGCTCCAAGGAATGACAACAGCAACGATCAAATGTTGGTGTGCAACTACAGATGAGAAAGTAACTCATCCGATCCGAAGCACTGTCTATGATTAGTCCTTTCGTCTAATCCTCAGACTCAGCACTAGGGGGTAGTATTACGGTGGTAATAAAATGCCTCAGATCGACTGATATACCCTAGAGGCACCTTAGCTCAGCCTATCCTGACGAGCGCTTGTGGATCAGGATATTACTATAATATTCTCTGAACAGATGACTAATGTCGGAGGACCGACCTGACCCAATATTTATGGAAACACCCCGACAGGCATCTATCATTTTTAAATTGCCTTAGATAAAGAAAGTCCCCCACGGATTGACCGCAGTACCACTGTAATCAGGTTATAAACAGGCTGTCACCTACTTGCCCAAAACCATCGGTGACAAATTGGGAATCCTAATCACACCAACAACCGTCATTCCGTTCAAAAGGTTCCCAAAAATCTCGCCACGAAGAGATTAGCGGCCCGAAATCAGCAAAATGGCGTAACCATCATGTAAAACTTTTCCACAAATACCGAACCCCAAGGACCCAGGTAAGCAAGAAACCCCCTCAAAAGAAATTAGCTCCTGCTTGTTTCTGACTTGAGCGTCGGAGGATCCTCGTCGGAGACAAAATCCTCTGGTCTGGACTTTGTTTTGTAGGTTTCTCAAGCTTGTCTGCACGAAGCCATTCTTCCAATTCCAAAGCCGATGATTCTCAGCAGTAACAGATTCTAATAGGACAAACCACAAGCCAATCATGGCATTTATGAATGAATTTGATTGGATTTGGATCCTTAGTAGGGCTGGAAGTGGGCTCAAGCCGGCCCGAGGCCCATCAGGCTAGGCCGGCTTCGGATCGGGCTTCGATCTCGGCCCGAGACCATTCAGGATGGACTCGGGCCAAAAGAATAGAGCCCATATTATTTTCAAGCCAAGCTCAGGCCTATCTTTGGCCCGACCTGAGCCCGACCCGAGCCCGATTACAGTCCAAAACAACACCCCCTCCCCCCACCCTCTCCCCACTCTTCCGCCCTACCCCGATCCCCCCTTCGTCCTCTCGAAACCACCCCTCGCCCTCCCTCACGAACCCCCCCTCCTCCCCCTCCCTCCCCACAAAACCCCCTCCTCCCGAACCCCAACCCCCCCCCCCGCGCCCCTACAGCTCTCCCGGCACCCTCCCCCTCCTCCCTCCCTTGCACCGCACCCCCACGGCCACCACCTGGGCTACCCCAGCACACCACCCACCCCCGCAGCTCCCCCGACACCCTCCCCCTCGCAAAATCCCCCTCCCTCCCTCGCACCGCACCCCCGCGGCTCCCCCGACACCCTCTGCCTTTGCACCCCACCCCCACGGGCCTGGCCCAATCGAGTTCAGGCCGGGCTCGAGCCCAGGCTTGAGCTTGAAATTTTTAGAAAATTTCGAGCCTAAGCCCGGCCCGAAGCCCGAAAAAAAATTCGAGCCACGCTCGGGTAGGGGTAAAGCCCGGCCCGGCCCGGCCCGGCTCACTTCCAGCCCTAATCCTTAGACTGATCAATACGCTAGAGCTTAAACAAGAGAGTATGCAAGGATTCGTGCAAGCATATATTTAGTCTCACATTGATTGTGTTCTTGGAAGATCTTGGAATTTGGATACTTCTACAGGGCTAAGAAACCAAATTACATCTTGGCCAGCCTCTTTTCGTAAGGTCCTTAGTTATTACAGTTATAATGGCTGTATTAAAATCTTGAAAGCCTCCAAAATTTCTTCTAGCTGAGGACTTTCCAGCATATTTCTCTCTCATGGACTTGTTCCTTATACTTAATTATTAAACAAAAAAAAAAATCTCCTGTCTCTTAGCAATTACCTTCATTGCATCATCATAGATGTATATGGCAATCCTCTTGGAATGAATCTGAAAATGGTCACTAAATTATCAAAGATGATCCTTTAATGCAATAGACATTATACATTGGTATTAAGCATCAACCAACATACATACGCAAGAAAGAAAAAGGTGGAGTTCATTGATAAGTTCAAAAATAACTCAAGAAGATAATAAAGAATGATACATTGGAGGAAAAAAAAGAAAGGATATATTCAAAAATAAAGGACTGAAAGAACAAACTGCCCAGCAGACAGCAAAGAAGGTGGTTGCATAAGATGTCGAATTCAAGACCAAGATTGCGTACCAAAACATAGAATGTATTATATAGCAGTAAGCCCATCAACAATCATTAAATAAAACAATACTATCCATACCAATGGAAATCTCAAAATCATAGGATTGAAGATATGAACTAAGCATACACAGCTCCAATACAAATGCTCACCATAAAAATATAACAAAGCCATTGAAACTAGATAAAGTTCCACAGAATAAAAGAAAGAGTATGAACATCACACTTGAATCCAACATGTAAAACTCATAAGCATCATAATCAATATTATAATACCAAAGCAAAGAAAAGCAGGAAAGCAGACATAATCATACAATACAAAATTACTGCATGAAAAGTAAATTTTGACAGAGTTTAAGATGTGCAAGGGCCATGCACTTTTGATGTTGTTACCTTATCAATCCAAACATCAACCAAACAGAGAAGTACGTTTTGGTTAACAGAAAGCCCTGCTTGCTGAAGGGCTATTGCAAGAGATGGTTCAGATGTTAACTGGGCAAGATAGTTGGTATTCATCACCAGGACCCTTGCAAGAATGGCGCCAGCAGATGCACGCACTGCTGTCCTGGAAGGATTACGATTATCTTCTCCACTCAAGCATATAAGAATGAGTTTCTAGAAGATATCATGAAGAAGAGAAATTAGGGGAACAAGCTTAGTATAAGGCTTATTTGATGCATCTCAAAGATTTCATAAAACAATAAGAAACCCAAGTACCTGAAGAACTCCACATATCAATGGAGGCGCCTCCACAGGAAAGCACTACATATAAGTTGAACTTAATTAACATGATGCTTACAAACAACATTAATACGGCTATGCATAAATCAACATCACTATTCCATAAGGAGAAAGATTATCCATGATCACAAGTTCCACGAAGAAAAAATTCCTCTTTCGGGGTATAAAATCTGAAGTTAATTACAGATAGGTGCGAATTTCACAAATCTATGACCATCCTAAATGACCAATTAGCAGGTAGAGAAAAACACATAGTCTAAGGTCATCTGTCAATCTTCCAAGGTTCCCCTAAACTTGAAAATAGTCTAGATGAAGAAGATCTTGTAGGCATCTCTATCTTGAGACCCAACTAGCACAACCTCCTTCACAAAAGTCTGAAAGCACCAGATTAATATATCGGAGAGCCCTCAAATCTTGAAAACCAGCAAAAAAAGACCCACATAAGCATATTCAGCCACCAATGGAGGGTTCAAATCCTCAAGCGACTAGGACACTTTACCATGCTAACTTGCTTACTGATTTTAATATTAAAAAGAAGACTTGTTCACGGATTCAAAAAATGTGATGCAAGATGGAAGAAGTACACAATATGTTAAGATGGTCTAATAATACAATGGCCCAAAAAAGCACATCCACTATCAGATTGCTGCAGTTACTACAGACCATTCTCAAAACAAAGAACAGTTGCAAAAGAGGATCCAGATGACCAAACAAGTACAAATAGTTTGCCAAGCCAATGTATCTATGTCATCATCATTAAATTCTCCAAATATTAGATAATCATAAAATTTGTGTCAAAAGAGATGTAGAAAACAATAAAATAGGATCTTTCTTAAAAACTGAGAAATTAATGCACCAGCTAATAAGTGGTTAGAGAGAAAGGCAAGAACATTGTATGAAGTCTTATGTTCGAATGTCAAGCATAACGTACCTGTGTGACCTCGGTTTAACAAAAGAAATGAAAAAACAGATCAGAAAATAGTAATTAAAAAAAAAAACTTCATTCTAGTTAGGTGGATCGCCCATCCACCCATGACACTTCAGTTGTTTAACCTTTTTTTTTTTTAAAGTTGAACATTTTAATCACATGGATAGCATAAACCATTAGTTGGATGAAATCTAAAAGCCAAGAAAATTGATAGGTAAATACCTGGACTAAAACATCAATGACGGGAAGAATTGAAAGCAGTCCTCTGTCATTAACATTTCCAACGATAACATCAAGTAATTTAGCTAAACTTGAAGCATGCCTGTTCAGAAATCCAATCCCACCAGAAATTACATAGTCCTCAATGATACTGACTGTCGCCTGCACTAACAATTAATCAGAGTTAATTCTATAAAGTAATATCTATCTTTTTTCTTGTTCCTGCTTAGAAGTTCATGAAGTCACCATATGTGGCTTTAGCAACATGAAGATCACAATCTAGTAAAAAAATCTTAGCCATATCGTGTTAACCAAAATTTCAAAAAGCATCAAAATATTGATCAGGTGCTGAAAAAACACATGAACAAGATCCAATTCTAATTAGACTTTCACCAATGGAATGTTGGCAAAAAAACGTGCTATTAATACTTTGCCAGTTCCTAATATCTGAACATTTAAGCTAAAATTCCTCCTGCTCCAGAAACCCCAAGTCCCCTTTTAAAACACTCGATTCTGCACACATTTTCCAAGTTACAAACAATTTTGAAGTGCATCATTGGTACTGCCATCACCCATCCCAAAGCAAAAATATCCCATTTCACATAGTGCCACAATTTTAAAATATGATTTGGTATATCTGACATCTTAGAGCAGATTTAGAACATGAAAAAAGACTAGAACAAAGGCAAGAAAGCCAAAAAGAAAAAAGGCAAAAAAAAAAAAGAATATGATAAAGAAGTATAAAAGTATTGCAAAGTATATATGAAGTCATTCATCATCTTCGTTATCCTTACGTCATTGCTGTTGTAGCAAGTCTGAGATTTTGGTTGTCCAGCCATATTTGTAAGAATAGAGTCCAATAAATCTATAAATGTCAAAAGGCACTTGTTTCTTCTAGGCTTTTTGACCAGCAGGCCACCCTATGTTCCATTTTCTGTCCCCCTCCCCTCCCACCACCGCCAGCCAATCATATGGTGGCCCACTGTTATCATATCTTAGCCTCTTCATCTTGCATCCATGCATCAAGTATGACAGTTTATTTTCCCGCTCATCTTGATGGGTGGTCTGTGGGACATCACCCATGCTGATGGAGAACACGTAGCACATCATATTATACAGATTAAGCATTTAATTTGTGAAAATAGTTCACAGTGAGACCTCAGCGCACTCTTTCTCCCCTGCCCCCAAACCAAATTAGGCAAGACTCCAGAACTGTCTTTCTCCCCTCGCCCACAAACCAAATTAAGGAAGATCACCAGCCTTATCATCTCCCATCCAACCCTATTAACATTTCAAAGTTCATCCCTCTGCATCTTCCTTAACAAAGGATTTCAAGAAAGGAAGAAGGATTTTAGCTTCTATTCTGAGTTATAACCAGGAAGTCCATGAGTGGTGGATAACTTGGATTTTCAGGAGTGGATAATTTAATCCCTTTAGCATTCTGAATTTCGCTGTCACAAACTAGTTACTTGATGGTGATAATAAGGAAGGAGGCATTAGTAGTCCCATATTGATTGTAAGTCAAGAGGGACTAGCTTATATAGAAAGGAACTATCCTTTCTATGTGAGATGCGCCTTTTGGATTGGAATCCAAAGGGGCAAAACTATGAGGTCTATGATCTAGAATGGACGATACCTCACGTGCTGGGCCATAAGCCCTTGGCCACAACATTAATGGCCCATGTAGGTCCCGAACCTACGATTGTGATACACCTCACATTGGTTGTAAGTCAAGAGGGACTCTAACTTATATAAGAAAGGACCACCATTTCCGTGTGAAGCACCTTTGGATTGAAATCCAGAGGAAAAAAATCATGAGGCCCATGAGCCAAAGCGGACAATACCTCACGTGCCGAGCCATGAGCCCTTGGCCACAACACTTGGCCTTGATGATTGAATGATAAATTGAAGGCCAAAGAATAGAGCAATAACGAAAAGCCATTAGCAAATGCTAGGAATAAAGCAATAAGGAAAAGCCATTGGCTGATTCTCCATGGTATTGGCAGCAATGATGAGGGATTTTCTGGGAAAAAAAAAATGAGTGTTTCAAGTAAAGCAGGGGTAGATTTCTAAAGAGAAGAAAGAAGTAATGCAAATAAAAAGAGCAAAATGGGGTCCCATTGCCCCCATGAAAGTTTGGCCACCAAGAAAACTCCTAGTTGTTCTTGTCGTTTCTACATATGGTGGGCCAGATCAAAGTTTCAGTAGTAGATATAGTAATTAAGGTTTTTTATTCGTATATTAACTGTTTCATTGGTTTTTTAGCTGACCAGTTGCTCAGTTGCAGTCCCTTTTGGTATGATTAGTGTCTGATAGTTATATTTTAGTTGTAGGTCAGCATGAGGAAGTTCTAGAATTTACAGGATTGAGCATAAGAGTAATTTTGGTGTTAGGCTCCATAGAATCCAAGATCCATAACTTTAGATAAGTATCATTAAGCATCAGGAAAGAGCACCTTACATAACAAAACTTTATTTCCATATTTTAAAACAGAAAAAAAAATTCCTACTTATGACAGCATTCTAATAGAATAACACTCCAGAGACCAGCATCTCCTGAAGTGCAATTAAAAAAAACAAGGGCGATCACCCATATTCAGTTCATCATATTTTTTAAAAAAAAAAATAAAGATGAATGGTGAAGTCGGCAATGGATTTGCGAGCTTCATTTAAAGTGAAGCCCGCAACTCCATTGCCAACTTCACTACAGTCACGATTTTTTAAAAAAAATCCCATGAAACAAAGATGATAGCCCCTATTTCAAGCCAGCCGAGCTATGGGCCACAATTCCGATCACCCATTTCACGCTTACAGAGCCGTGGGCCATAATTCCACCATCCGATGGCCAACCAAAGGCCCTCTAGCAACCTCTACACCGGCTTCCCCTCCCTCCTTTTCTTTTCCTCCCCACTTTCTCTCTATCTCTCTCCCTCTTGGCCGTGATTTGGCGGAGGAAGCAGAGGCCTTGGCGGCCCTACAAGCGCGCCCACGGCTCACCTGTGGCCACTGCCAGCATCTTCTCCACCCACCCTCTCCCTCCCTTCCCCCCTTCTCTCTCCCCCTCCCCTTTTTCTCTCTTTTCCTCCTCTCATGTTCCTTTCTTCGCTTCTGTGTCGGTTCGCACTGGTCCGGTCCAAAACGGACTATACCGACTTGCACCGCCAATCGGCCAACACAGGCCCCAGTACTAAGCCATGGATCTTGGGAAAAACCATCCTAATTTATGCCAATCCAAAATCCAGAGTTGTTCTATGTCCAAGCATATTGTACTTTTCATATTTTTGTCCACCTAACACTCCTTAAAACCTTATAGACCTATTTCCAACCTTTAACTTACATCATGGAGACAAAATAAAAAAGGAACCAACCCACACTAAAACAAAGAGGTTGGTCTTGAAGATGCACTGATTTTAAGATAGTTGAGACACAAGCTACTACGAAGTCACAACTCCATACTTATCTATAAGATCAGAGAGGCATGGCCAATTTTATTAAGGCTGCTATGTCTGGTATCAAGTGCAAGGTTTGCCATACCGTCGGTACCGATATTGCAATCTCATATTGTACCAACATTCAGTATGCCTCACCATCTCGCACCATATCGCACACCGATGCTGTAATATGATGGTACCGGTACAGTGTCGGATACCAAGACTGTCAACCTTGACCAAGAGCTTCCAAGCAAAAGGATGGAAGCAATTAAAACAATGAACAAATATGTTCAGTTAGAAGTGAAATAAAAGAGTCCAAGTTCTTCAATCATGCAACAGCATGAATGCATTCCATTCACAACCTGCAACAGGAAAATAATGCAAGATCCAGGAATACAAAAGGTATTATGGGCACAGGCAGCAAGAAATGAATTGGATGGCAAAGACCAAGTGAACATTAAAGGCAAGAGAATTTTTAAGAGAAAAAATAATCCAGGTATACTCAAGTTGTAGCATTAAACTTGATCCCAAACCTTCAAATGGTCAAAACTTCTTTCGGTAATAGCAACTAGATATGGGAAAAAATCTAGCAGCTGGGGCACAATTGAAGAAGCATTAGAAAGTGTCGCCTCCCAAAGCTGCATAACATGATCATAATTAAAATTAGAAACACAAACATCAAACTCAATAAACTTGAAGGTTCAAAAGTTTGATTCAATTCACTAACCAGGACACTGTCCTCCAGAAGATTGAGAGCATCAGGGTTATCCATATCAATACCCTTTTGTAAGATAGGTAAAAGCATGCTATAGCAAATGGACGACTGATGACCTAAAGAAAATACAAAATTCCGGAGGGCTGCTAGCAGTTGAATCTGTAATAAACTTTCACCAGTTGATTCCTCCCAGATCTGATAATATTTAAGAAATCACAAATATCAGCTTATGTGAGTGAATCATATTGAATGGACATTACAATGAGAAAAGGTAAGATCTTTTGAGCAAAATAAACTAATAAGGTACCTTCCAATATAAGGCCTATGCTCAACAAGTGTTTACCACGAAAGAGACAAAGTACAATTTCAAGTATAATAACGAAATAATACTGCTCATGAGATGTCGAACAGTATTATAGTATGATTTAAAGACTCAACATCATGTTCCGGAAACCAAAATACTATGACATGTTAAAACATGTTTAAGTTAGTTAAGTATATAGAATGAAATCAAATATGAATATACAAAATAAAACTCAAGGTTGTATATCGGCAAGGCAATGGATACATTACAATTATTGTAAACTTGCATAGGTTGTCACTTCTTTCTGTCCGTTTTCTAAAGTTCAAGTTGCAGTTTCCGCAGACCTTGAAAAAATGATTTCACTTCCAATCCCATTCTATTATGGGATTATCTTCACCTTAAAGAAAAGATAATTTACTGTTTCATAATCAGTGAATTTTTTATTGTACAAGTTTTGATATATTATGTGATGAAGACCACCTAATGGAGCATGCCTACAGTAGGAGAAACTGAAAAGGTTTAATAAAATTTGAACAAAAGAAGTAATAATACACCAAAAAGTTCTGTCAAATCATAAAATGTCTGTGGCAAAACTTGTTCTTTGTCAATTCACAAAATTTGAACCGCTCTCCATGGGATCACCAAACTGAATTTAATACAAGTGTAACAGGGTCTACCAGGGCACCATGAGATTTGATTCCCAAGAATGCAAAGGATCATTATTGAGGTTGACAGGTCATACATAATGGAAACCTTCATTCAAACAACTCAACCAGTTAAGAAGTGTGAAAATTTGTTCGCTTACATCATAGAATTGTTTAAATGGAAAAGTTGAGCTCAAATATAATCATTTCCATTACACGAAAGAAGATATTACATACCACCACATTTGGTATCTAGCTATATGGAGTATATCAGCAAAGACACTGTTTATACTCTTATGACCTCCTTTTATTTTACTCATGCAAAATCTTGTTCATGTTATCATTGACAATAATGTTCCTTTAATAACAACTTCTTCGAATCTAGCTATATGGAGTATATCAGCAAAGACACTGTTTATATTCTCTTCAATATGATCCTTTTTTATTTTACTCGTGGAAAATCTTGTTCATGTTATCATTAGCAATAATGTTCCCTTAATAATATCTTCTTGAAACCATTCAATGGCATATCATTATTAAATATACATTTTACAAGCCCCATTAGAAGCACAATGCTATGGCTAACATTTTTAAATGCACATGGTTTTCAACCCTAAAAAATATCCTCCAAGTCAAGCATTACAAATGCATGATCAGGCACAAGTCTACACATACTATATTAGCCTATAGCAAATGATGATCGATTTATAAAGCACCTCAAGTTTTTACCCATTCTTTCCATCAAGCATCGAGTTGTGAGCAGGCCAAAGAGTTGGTCACTAGGAGTCTTCTCTTTGCTAGTCTTGATACATCCTTATACTCAAGAATTTACATCCTCTCTTTATGAGTGGTTTGGTCCCTTGAGCCAGCAATTACTAATAACAACAGCCAACAAGTAATGATCATTTCAATACCAGCTATTCCATCATGGGAAACTTCCCATGCAGCCTGCTTGCTCAGAAAGCCCCCAAAATCAGACCATAGTCAAGAACTGGCCCAAAATAACAACACTTTATGGGTAGTGAAACAATCTCAAATAACAACCTCAAAGCAACCATTTCAAAAAAGTTCTGATGATTCAGTTTCAGGAAGCACAGAGAAAAAAGTGGGGGCATGGGGGGTGGGGGTGGGGTGGGAGTGGTTAATGCATTCATAAACAAGTAGACATGCCTATCTATTATTAGGTTCATGATCTAAATGTCAAACTAATATGTGAAGGTCATATAACTACATTGTACCTTGAGGCAAACAAAATGGTCAACATATTGCTTTTAAAAAAAATGCTAACTGCAATGACTAATTTTAGCAGGCTGAACTGATTGATTTTAGCATGACGCCATTTCTGATTCCAAAAGCATGCAACTTCGTGTGCAGAATGGTTTAACAGAAATTCAAAACTTATGTCGTGATGTCTACAGAACAGAGAGGCTTTCCATTCGACTATGTAGAAACCAGTGACATGCCAAATTTACATACTAACAATATTTATTATATTGCTAGGTTAAACAGCATTACCACATAAACTCTTCTACAGTTCTACTACACGTACAAAGAATTAAATAACAGCAATTGTTGTTCCATGTTACAGAAATATTAAATCTGCATAGACAGGAGCTTTACAGAAACTAAAGTCATTGATCAATGGCGTACCTTGTGGAAGAAATCTGCCAACTGACTTGCAAATGGAGCAAGTTTCTCACCAACATGTTCAATCAATACAGATATCAAATTCAAAATTTGAACCTGGAAATAGGAATGGAGGAGGTAAATCTCTATACAAACTCACATCCAGTAGACCACCCCCAGCCCAATACACACGCACGCATGCACGCACACACTACATGCTCATCCATGCATGCACATACACAAACATATAAGCACAGGCAAAGCACATGGACATGTTCATGCAAGACCACACACAGGTTGAGAAATAAAAGCAAGTTATGGAAAGATGAATGAACTTTCTATAGGCTCATAGATTTTCTACCCAAGAAGAAGATGGGAAAAAGTTAAGACTCAAAAACCAAAAGATTAAATATAATAGAAGATTGCAATAAAACAAACACAGATTTAAAGAATACTGGAAGGCTAGAAGCTATACATGGATATTTTCTAGTTGAATTTTTAAATGCACATATCAATGCAAGCGCATTTCAAGATATATTGATTTAGTTGCAGATCGCATCTTGAACAGCCTCAACACCAAAATAAACAGATAAAATCATAAAACTTTGGATGAGATAAGCCAAAACCAACTCCCTCTTAGTAAAATCAGGTAAAGCTAAAGAAAAGGAGAAAGAATAAATTTAAAAATATCAAGCATGCTTTTAGGCACAACTGTAAGCATACCCTTGTGAAAGTAATTCTTGCTAACAAATTGCTTGTCAGTGTCATGCAGTGGATGAGAAGGTTCTTTTGTTTATTTGCAGCGCATTCATCAGCTGCAATTTTGCATATGTAGATTCTAATTCTATCATCGCAAGCAAAGATGCCGAATATGAATACAAGTCTAGGTATTGAAATTTAGAAGGTATGTTCCAGGTGTGTAGTTATTCATTAATAATCAATGAGAGACAATAGCATTTATTCCTATTAGATCAATGTTCTCTTAGGCTCTGTTTGATTGCTGAAAAAGGGGGGACTCTGATAGAAAATAAATATGTGGAAATTTTTTACTGTTTGCTTGCCCTATGAAAATCATAGAGAAAATTTTATTTTTTAATTTTCTTGGTCTGGCATGGAATGATTTTGTCGTTATCCAATTCCTGGAGAGGAACAGGTGTTTGATTTTTCTTTCCCAACAAATCAATATCTCTAGCGAGGAAAAATATGGGTGTTTAGAAAACACATACATTATGTAGTCTCTTGAAAATTTTCTTTTGAAATTCCTTTGCCAGTCATTGAAAAAGAAGATTCCTCTCTAACAAAATTTCTTCTCTCACTTTCTTAGTGACCAAACAGAGCCTCCTTGCTTGAGCAGGGTTCAATGCTGCCACAACACACTTACTAATTCGGTGGGCATATAATGCTAGATTTATGAAAGCAGTTTGTATAATTATATACAAGCCACTAACCTAAGGCCATCCCATTTTGAATCTTCTAACCATCTACTATTAAAACAAATCATAAGAATTGAAAATACCTGAAGCTTATGTTTCGAATGGATGGTGTCAGAGAACACAAGGCGTGGACTCCAATTTTCACATAAGCCTAAAATGTTAATATGTAAGCCTACTTTAACGAAGCCTTGTAGAAGAGCTTTCAAGAAATCTCCAGTGGCCTCACCTCAATGCTTTTGGAACAACAGCATTGACCTAAGTTAAAATCTATCAATTTTGAATTGGTCCAGCCCTTAATATCCCTTGCTCTGCAATACAGGCACTCAAGCAAAACCAAAATTAGCATTAAAAACTCAAATTTTAAATCCAATGGACTTTTAGAGGGCATCCTTTCAAGTAGTCAAAAGCTGTATCTTTTCACTTCCCCACTAAAGGTTGTACTTTTGAAATTTCATCCAAAGCATGATAACATACTTATGCACAATTACAGCAAGACGCACTTATTTCATTTGAAAGCAGTTGGTATGCTTTCCTCCTTTGTCTTATTGGTGTCACCGACAGCATGAGTCTGAGAGAATCCAATAACCAGATATTAGAGCTCGTTAGAGTTTTTACATGAAAAGCCTTCAGCATATTGTTTTGTTTAGCAATTATAAAACATAAAATTTGCACTCTCACATGCTTCCACTTTAACTTACATTGTGTATTAACATATATTTATTTTTCCTTAATTCTTAATGTTACCTTTCAGTTCTTCAGTCTTACTAGAAATTATGTGAGTTATCAATTAAAAAGACAAATTTCATAGTAAAAAAACCCAAATTTCAATGTTTTATCAGCAAAAGTAACTGCACAAAGTGTAACCAGTCTCGAGAAACAAAAAATAGATTCTGATACAGCCCATCAACAACAATGCACATCATAACCAAGATTTCAGACCTTGACAATTAACCCAGTAATCTGAAGGAAAAAATACAATATGCAGAATACATCATTTTTTTTGGAAATGAAAGAAATACGGTTAAAGAACAAACCTTTGAGTCAAATTCTTGAACATCTTCCATTAAGTTGAAACATAAACTCCAACAAGCTGGTAGAAGTTCAAAAAAATCTTGTTCAGAAAAACTGATGTCCTGAACAAGATAGCATAGAGACCTACAAGCTGCCAACTGCAAAAGACACATGCAAATAATACATTTACTGAACAAAGCAAAACCTGGTAGTGTTAAATGAAAAATGCAAACATGGTAAGTTATTTCAATGCAAGGATTCAAGCCTAATTGGGACATCCCGTGGGATGTTGGGATGGAGCACCATCCTAAGTGTCAGACAAGAACATTCCACCCAAGGTTTTAAATCTCATGAGACGGAAGTGTCCTAATATCTCCATAGAACAGGACGTCCCGTTGTCCCGCCCCATCTTGACAGTGGTCCCGGTCAAGGAATTCCGTACTGGCCTATACCGGCCAGTACACCCCGTACCAAGCCAGACTAGCAGGAAACCGGGATGGTTTGGCCGAGGAAAACGATATACCGAAGGAGGGAGAGGGAGAGGGAGGGAGGGAGGGAGAGAGAGAGAGAGAGAGAGAGAGGAGGAGAGGGAAAGAGGAGATCGCTGCGGCTGTTGGAGGGCCGTGGAACCCTCCATGGCTCAACCGTCACCCAATAGAGCTTTTAAACGAGTAAAAAAGAGAGAGAGAGAGGGGAGCGATGTATCGGAGGGAGGCGCAGCCGGTGGAAGGGCCATCGGAGCTTGCTGTGTGGCCGTTGTGGCCATCGAATGGCGGAAACCATGTGGGTAGAATGCGGATATGGAACAAGGCGACCGCCCCTATTCCTTCATCGCATTTTTTAAAAATATGGATGAATAGTGAAGTCAATTGGCATGGTTTTCTAGCTTTCTTGCAGCACCGCACGCGTAGAGTGCGCCATCCGGCAGCCACGGCACCCAGCCGAAGGCCATCCGACGGCCTCTCCGACGGCTTCCCCTCATTTTCTCTCCCCCCTCTCTATTTTTCTATCTTTCTCTTTTCCTCCTTACAGTTCGCTTCCTTTGCCTGTGTCGGTTCATACCGGTCCGATTCGATATGGATCCATACCGATTCGTACCACCAGCTGGATAGCATGGGTTCCGATATCAAGTCTGCGAACCTTGATCCCAGTCATGCATCCCAGTAGATATCCTCTATCTCTCTGTCCTTCTCTTCTTTTTTTTCTTTTTTTCCTTCTTTTCTTTCTTTTTCTTCTACCATCTTTTCTTTTCTTTCCCTTTTTTCTTATCCCTTCCGTTCTCTCTTTTTCCTTTTCTTCTTCTTTCTCTTTCTTTTCTTCCTTCTTTCCATCCTTTCATTTTCTTATTCCTTCATTTCTTTCTTTCATTTTTCTTCTTCTTTTCTTTCACTTTTTCCTTTCTTCACCTTCCTTTCTTTCCTCCTTTTTCTCTTCCCATATGGATGGGTTTCAGAGTCCTAACCCCATCTCGATCCCATTTTCTCACAAGAATGAGATGGGATGGCTGGGACACCCCCCATCCTGCCTGAACATAAAACTTTGATTCCACCATTGTCCCAACATCGCATTCAACGTGTCCCAGTACATCCCTCATCACGAGTATTGGAATAGGGCAGGACAGCGGCATGTCCCATTCCACAAAAATATCAAGAGACCCCGGTCCCACATGATCTAAATCATTGTTTCAATTCTTCAAGTCGATGTTGTACTGATTAAGAAATCCAACATTTTGAAAGGCATGTTCAGGACAAGAAAACATACTCTGACAGCTATATCATTGTCTTGAAGCAATTTGATCAAAGCACAATACACCAGCTTTCTAGTTTCACCTTTGATCTACCAAGAAAAAGGTAATCATCAGAAGGCAAAGCACAAAATGGCAGTAAGCTGAACAGGAAAACTGAAAAATTGTTGCAAGGTCGATGTACAGTATGGGTGCAACTCTCACTAGCTCACCATCAATTACAAGAGTAAACAAACTTATCAGAAATTGATAGCTTCCATGTTTGACAAAACCATTAATTTCAGCTCAAATTAACATCCTAATTGTAAGCATGTAACATAAAAATGCTATTATGATATGCACACCGTATTATTAAAAACGACATGACATATAACCCATCATCTTCATATCAACTAGCAGAGAGGTTAAAGTGCCACGTATTCAAAGGATTCAGTTACATCAAAAGCATTATGACCTTTACTCTAGCATGACAGGATCAGTGTCACACTATATCAAACTAATGATATACAATGCTGACATTTTACATCATGAGTCAGACATAGCTCCAACTAAATGTTATAAACTTATAATAGTTTCTGCAAAGTACCAACTAAATACCCGAATCAGCAGCTTGACTGGTTTTATGCTATATAGAGCATACAATTAAAATGGGTCCCAAGACAAAATAGCTTAGCTTGAAAAAGTTCAACAATGGAAATCATAAAATCTAAAAAGTACAAGTAACCCTCACATATTTTAATTTAACTTTAACACTGGATATTTCATGACAAATATGCTCTTCCTAGTTAACAAGTTTTATTTTAATGCATTACACTATAAGAAATATCATTGTTACTGATGCAGCCTAGTTTGAGAATTATGAAGTACATGCTGATAAAGTATTGGACTCCATCACATGATAATGCTCAGCAAGTTATAAACTGAGTACTGGAAATACCTAAAACAATCAGCAATGATCAAAAAGCTCATTATGTAACACTACCAGCAATGCCACAGTGCTGAAATCAAAATTTTAAACATCGGTGCTGGTGGGCATGCCAATCAGATGTTGTGCTGCAATGCATGCATAACGTCAAAATACAAAAATGAAAAGCTAAAAATATTTTAAATCCTCATGAATTAAAAAAAAAATTAAAATATAAAATTACTCGGTAAAAAGTTAAGTCACTGCTATGCTGGGCATTGCTACCAGCCTTGCCAGGTATGAGCAATCTGGCACAGACCGGCATGGCAGGCACTTGAAACCATGCTGAAACTACTACTGGCTGGATAAATTTTATGTGTCTGCCTAAGGACAAGACAAAGATGTAACAGCAGGTGAAAAGCATTTGAATGTTTAACGCCATTGAGAACTAGATTCAGGAATATGAGACTGAACAGAAGCACAAGGTACGAATGATCCCTATAATGATAAAATATGCTTTGCAATAAAGGCAGCATCCAGAAATGAAAAAAGAAAAACCTAACAAAGCAGGATTAAGGATAAAAACTTTGAACCTCAGAAACCCACTGCCCAAGTAATAATGCAATTTTTCGATGAATAATGCGCATATTTGGATGGTCATTTGCAAGTTCTATACTTAGAGATCTGCGGAACCTGCATTTGAATAGGAAGGAGAGAGTGAATTATTAACAATAAAGAACGCCAACATATTTCAACAATAGTCTTCTATGACAACAATTCAAGGAATGTGCATGATGCAAAAAGCTGTGCAACATCACAGTAAACATATAGGTTGCAAAAAGCTGGTACAATATATGGTCATACATGCACATATTACATGGTACACATGTGGGCAGAAATACGATTTATACCTAGTGACAAAAAATTAAAATATTTTTGAACAAGTCTGTGGGTGATAAACCTCAACAGCTATACATCTCAGACATGGTCAAGTGACATAGGTCAGTGTTCCATAACATCCAATGTGGAAAATTAATGTAACCAATTTTTTAATATATGCATTTGAAAAAACAATTAAAGAAGGTTTTCTTCCTAAAGGCATGTAGGTTACTACAAAATTCAAGGTTCGCCATACCGGTACTAGAGCCCAAACTAGTCGGCCGACAATATGGTTCGGTATTGCCCCGATGCCATTCAGTATAAGACCCAAACTGACATAGAAAGAGACAAAGGGAAAGATGGAGAGAGGGGGGGAGGGAAAGAGAGGGAGAGAGGGCCTTCGGAGGGCAGCCGAGCTCGGTGCAGTGAGCTCGACAGAACCCACAGGAGGGGGGAGGGAGGGAAGGAGAGGGAGAGGAAGCCTTTGGAGGGCTGGTGATGCCACCGCATCTCCACCATGCTGATGAAGGCTGAAGGACAGGCTTCGCCCTCCTCCAAATTGAAACAGGGGCTTCGGTCCTGTTTTATATTTTTTTTTGGTTTATCACGTGAAGTTGGCAACTATACTATATTTTCTACTTCTTTTAGGATTTTCAATTGTCAACTTCATGTGATAAACCTAGGGGATGAAGCCCCTATTTTGATCAGGTGGAGGGCGGCGCTCCTTCTCTGGCCTTCATCAGCATGGTGGAGATGCATTGCCAACCCTCCAAAGGCCTCCTCTCCCTCTCCTTCCCTCCCTCCCCCTCCTCCGGGTTCCGCCGAGCTTGGTAGTGCCATAATGAGCTCAGCTGCCCTTCAGCAGCCTCTGAAGGCTCTCTCTCCCTCTCCTTCCCTCCTCCTCTTCCTCTTTCTTCCTCTCTTTCCTTCTCCCTCTCCCCCTCGCCGATTTCTCATTTTAAATGCCAAACCATCCCAATCAGCTGCCGGTACAATTCGGCATGCCTCGATCTAGGGGGTTGGGCGAACCATGCTACAAATGATCTCCTCAATACAACCATTCACAAGTAGAGGACATTTTCACATGCCATTGAATCAGCACTGTGTTCAAAATTGAATATCTGTCTCAAATTATTCAAAATGAGTTCTATTGTCGGACATATATGACTCTAATCAGCAGAAACTTTCAAGTTTCAGATCACTGCCGCACCATGGTGATCTCCTCCAAGACCTGAGTAGCAGGCATTATGGCACCAATTTTGTTTTGTAACAATCAAAATGCTTTAAAGATGATCATAGTAGCAATACCACTGATATAGTTGTAGCATCGGCAGTACATGCACAACACAACACAAGTTGTCACTGTATCACGATTTATGTCCAAGAAATTTCATCATACATCTCTTAGCTAATTTGTATTGTTAAAGTAAAAGCTTAGTTGAAAAATATTAATTTTGTACAACAAATACTTGAAACCATGGATTTGAAGAACTGCTGGAAAGGGAAGGTACCATCATACTGCACTGTTTCGATGGCAAAACTGGCACTGGTGTGGTTGCTAGGACACCAAAACCTGTGTACTGATGGTACCAAACCAAACATACCGAATGCATATCAACAATTTTCCATGCTTTTTGATGCTGTTAGTTTCAGTACATACCATCAGTAGTTCAGGACCAATATTGTACCGATACCATACTGTTCTAATGGGAAAATGGTATGGGGTTCATTGCCAATACATAAAACCTTCCTTAAAACCAATGTCTAAGAGTCAGTACCCATGCTGGTAATTATTCAGCACGTGCACATGCTGACACAAGGCATGGGCCAGCATGGACTCATCATGGCACAGCATAGCCAGCAGGGGCTAGGTGCAGCCACCACCTCAATCCTTGCTTGAAACTATAAAATGCACAGGTTAAACAAGAATCAATGTATATGATAATCTATGATGCCAAGTTTCTATAGACTATGTAAAGACAAGCACACATAACTTCCACGGAAAGCATCTCAAGAAAAAATGTAGATGAAGACAGATATATGCAGAACAGAAATCTTGTTCTTCTAAACAAATTAAAAACCAAAAGCAAATATTTTCCGAAATGATGATAACACTACCACTCATTGAAGTTGAGGTAACTAGAAAGCTCATAATATGCATGGCCAGCAGCACTATAAACAGCATCTTTTAGAAGCATTCCAGGAGTAATTTCGATTTCTAAAGGTGGAGAACAATTCATTGCCTCGTGAAGAATGGAAATGATCACAGGACCAAGGAGCTGAGATCAACATGACAGAGATTATATGTTATTCAAATCAAAAATAAAATACATAGATTGCAAATTATCAAAAGCAAGAACATAAGTGTGCTAACATGTCTATAATTTTCAAACAGAACAATATATAGAGCTTCAGCACATGGCCTTAGTTTTTCTGTCCACTGAATCATATCCTGCTCATGGTGAAAAGACTCTGGACTCTGATACCACTCGTCCAGATCTTTTGCTGTGTAAATGAAATACCTGTTAAAAGATCAATAAGCAATGCCTCAGGTAGTCACTATTAAGGTTAAAAAATAATCTGAACGTATCATGAAGGTCTTAAATCTGTAAAAACAATGAAAAGTCATTAAACCACTGCATGCGCCACTCAAGCAACAATCTATAAACTTGACATTATAGATAGATGATCGACAACAATTGAAAGGGAGAAAAAGGGCATACTGGATCAAAAGAACATGAATTGAACCATTGAATCTGGAAGAACCAGACCTCTATGGTCCCATTCTTCAACATAAGGGTATATTTAACAGGCAAGACTCTTTTCTAGCAATCACATTAACATCATCTAAAGAGCATTTTTTTTGACTTAAAAACAAATGGATCTGTTATCCATCAAAACTGCAATATGCACAAGTAAATGGATAAAAAACCTCTCACAAATTCTGACATATTTTTATATAAATAGAACCTTTTGTACAGAGATGTTGCACAAGAAAATTCAGGACCTTCTGTGCAAACATGTTGCATAACAAAATTCAGGACACAACAATGTTCTTATAGCTACAGTATTAGTAAAAAAAGATGTCGACAGAATCTTTATCCAATAGAAGTTACTGAAATTCTAGATATGATCACCCAGATCAAGGTTAAGAAATCACATATCATGCCCATAGTAGCCAACCAAAGCACAAGCATGATGTGCCTGCCAAATACTGGGACTGTAAAGCACAGCTTCAGATTTTAAAAAAGTAAGATGTATTGCTCAATATAGCAAACATTCTCTTAGCTCCAAAAAAATTTTAAGGCTTTAGGGGAAAGTCGTCTAAAGCACTTAAACAAGGTCAAGTCAACCAAATTTTCACTCTGCATCATAGTTTTGCAGGTTAGTGCTGTGAAACATAACCAACATCAACATTAAATAACACCACAAAGAAAAACATGTTCTAAAAATAAGCAAATAGAAAAAATGATTTGAGTATCATAATTATCAATCACTTCAACATATTTTTCCAGTATCTTGTTTACCAACTGGTATGCCATTTCATAGCGTGAAAAATGATTTGAGTATCATAATTATCAATCACTTCATGTTTTGGTATCCTGTTCACCAACTGGTATGCCGTTTCATAGTGTGAAATAGCTCATAGAAAGCAAATGCCACCTGCACAGGGTATGAAGGATCTATGATATGCCTGTGCTGATAAGAACCCAGAAACCAGAACATATCGTATGATCGTATGATGCAATATAACAAAGGGTGCTTTTCCAAACCATCATGATAATAATATTTATTGCATTAGCAAATTTAAAGACCATGATGAACTATTAAACGAAGTCCCTCATTAAACAGTAAGACCCCTCACTCTTTCCCTCTCAAGTCCCATTTGGATCTCCAAACAACAAAAACTTCATAAGGCTTAATACTGTCATTACAGGGATCAAACTCCATCCCGCCTGATCGACGCTCAGGCCTAGTTTGAAAGTGGCATAACTGTGCTAGAAGCTTGAAACAAGCCCAATTTATGATGTCAACAACTAGAGACAGAGATAACTGCAATGACAGTGCAAATGACACACATCCAATTGTAGGAGCAAAAACTGCTAGAAAATAGCTCTGTAATCAAATTAAACAACCACAGTGATTCTTACAGCAATCTAGATTCAGGTAAAGTAAACAAATGCCTTGAAAAAATGCAAGTTCTTTTCATTATTAGATGCATATAAAACAACTTTAAGCTAACTATATGTGTATGATAACCTGATACAAAATTCTAACCACTGAGAAAGGCTAAAAAGGGAAATTTCACAATGGAAGACCTCTACAAAATAAGATCATGTAGATTATTGTGTGAGGTTCCTTGAAACAACTTTAAAAATGAAGAATAGAGGTTCACAGAACACCTGTAACTTATTCCTGGCATAGATCTAAGAAAAAGTGTAGATGCATGAAAGTCCAGTCCAGTTGTTACCTTCTTATCAAAATGTTACACAGCAATATTATGCAGTCACTGGGCAAAACAGTGTTAAGAATGTCACCAACAGCCATAGCAATGTTCTTCTTCCTTTGCTCTAAACTTAGGGATTCCCCACTTCCAGCAATCACACGACCAGTGAGGGTTGGTTTGTATTCTTTACACTCCAATATTGATTTGATCAAGACCATGCATTGAATTAAAAACTGCTCAAAAGATGCAACTGCTGGTTCAGGATTTGTTATCTTGTTCAAGCAGAAGTCTAAAACAGCTGGAAGAACAGTTTGGTCACCAAATGAATAAGGATGTTTGCGTTGCAATGCAACCAAAACTTTCATTAACTTAGTACATGCTCTCTTCGTGAAGTCACATAACTTAATCTGTCCTTCTAGGAATGAAGTGTCTGCAGAGTTCAAGATGATTAGTAATTTAAGCAAATGGAGATATTCTAAAGTTGAGTGATAACAGAAAACTCGATGCAGAAAATAATCAGTCTGTTTCCCTCAGATGACTAAAAAATAATGAACACATGGACAGATTAAGCTATATGCTATATATAAGGATCTAATTTTATAATATGACAAACACAAAGAAATGGACAGACCACTCATGACCTTTAATTGCAAAGTTTTAGAAATAACAGTAATCCATCATAATTATATACAATCAAGAGCAATTATCTAACATTTATTCCCCTGAAAACAAACTTAATTGTGGACTACAATAACTCATAAGAGAAACACAGCAAACAAGATCTTAATAAAAAAACTGAGCAATAAGTAGCTGGACAAAAGTTAAAACCAGTAGAGAAGGTAAAGAAGAAAAGGACTTGTCAAATTACAGTGAAAGAAGAATAAAGCCATCGGTCATGGAATTTGAGAATTAATGTGGCAATTCTTGTCGCCTACACTTTGTAACTGCAAAATGAAGCAGTCATTTCATATCACATATAACTTGTGCATCATTAGCGCAAATGCACGTTGAATTGTTTGAAACTTGGTCCATTAGAAGGTCAATGCAGCATTCCATGTGGTTTGCCAACCAACCAGTCTACAACATTTTTGGACATCAATGTTTAGTGGATATGCAAACCAAGATGGATGCTCCAACACCCAGCTTGAAAAATGATCTTACTAAATTGGACAAGGTAACTTGATTATAGCAGTTTGATTAACTGGATCACTACATTGGATAAACAGAATTGGTCAGTGACTCTTGATACCCAATTTAAATTTCTGCCTTCTGCATATATTATCCACACATGTTCAATCAGCATCAATCTGTTAATGGCAGAATATTAGTCAATTTGCCCCCTCTAGCAGATGATATATCTATGGCATATGAATATTGACTGATGACAAAGGCAAATCATTTTCTCTTAGACAATTGAGAGTTTGAATCCATGAGGCACGAGCATCCATTTTTCTCTATTTCTCCTCTCACATCATTTCTTTCTTCATAGAACTTCTCCCAATTGCAGCTCCCGTTAATTAAAACTGATGTGCCATCAGAATTCAACTTGGTTACAAAGCTTACCAAAAGGTTGATCTACCTTATGTCATCAAAAAATGTAACCAACACATTAATTAACTCTTCTTTTGAGCTTTGACATATTCAAGCAAAAAGCAAGTAAATGACCATTCAAAGGATCAGCATTGGACTGCTTTTTGTTGATTGATGAAGTATTGCCAGTCAGAGGCTGACGAAACCAGACCAGAAGCTCAACAAGTTTCTTTCCCTATTTTTGCTCTCTAGGATCCAGTATCATGCTACCCTCTCCCTAGCCCCTTAAGCTCCATCACTGACCATCACAACCTGCTATAACTTCCTCGTGTTAACCCGTAGCCCTCCCCCCCCCCCCCCCGGTATGTCTGATGCATTGGCAACTTTATGCAGCAAAACAAGAGAACCAATAGCTGGAGATCCATATACCAGGGATCCATTGGTGGGTACTGCATCATACTTGTTGATTCTTTGATCTCATGGAATACTGATGCATATAGCTTGATTCAATGGCTCTTTTCTTAGTCATATAAATCTGCATCACCAGCTACCCAAAGTGCTCAATAGTCATAACAGCAACAGAATAAGTTCATTGATCAAGGTCACTGGCCCTGTATACCAAGCCGAATACCCTAAAGCAGTTTAATTTCTCTGATACTGAACCTAAATAAAATGTATCTTTTCTCCCTAATCAACAGTCAAAGGTAAAATATTCGAACAAGCAAAACCTTCTATCAAAAAAAAAAGGGGGGAGCGTGCAGGGTGGGGGAGTAGTACTAGGTTTTGAATGGCATATTGCACAACAATGGTGCAATTCATCAACAATAATAGCATCTTTTAGCGTGTGGAAGCTAAAGATGAAAATTCCTCTCAGCTGTCATTAAAAAAAAAAAAAAATCTTGCATGACGAAATTAAGGGCTATAATAAAAAAATTTAACTGTTCACATAAACAAGTCTATTATAACATAAATCAAATCAATAAAATTAAGTTCTATTCCATGGTTCTCGCATGAACCTTACATGATAAACTACATAAATCGAAATATCCATTCAATCTAACCCTACAGCTAGCACTATGGAATAACCATAAATAACTCTGAAGAAATTGACAATGATGACAAAAATCCTAACAAGACTACCAAAGGTAGTATTTAACCGTATATCTAATGCAGAGATGAGAGTCAGGTATGTTAGCCTTTTTTTCTCTTAGAATGTTATTTGGCATGCTTGCAGATAAGCTTGAGAGCTGAAATACGATCCATACTCATTGGTCTCAATTTTTTTTTAAATCAACACCATACATACAAACTTCCAACTACAGAATAACAGCAAAAATTTCAGTCAGCATCATGGCCATGCTCAAACGATTGATGAATTGAAGCAGCACAAGGTACAGCCAGCAAGTACTATGACAAGCAAGATTCCTATTTCAAGCACGATTTTGTACCAGTTCTAATACCAAATTAGGGTTCGGGGTCATGTCCAAAATACACTTCTAATACTTTGTATGAAGGTGGCCTTTTGACATATTAATAAAAATTTTTCAAAGAGAACCTTCCTTCACCAAACGAAGGGTTCTTCAATCCAATCTTCTTCAATTTGTGTGTTGATCTTGGAAGTCTACTCCCAGTGATCAAATCGCTCTTCATCCTTCTCGCTGCAACATGAATAAACAACATCCAATTTTCCAACATGAAAGACTGTACGATAAAGAAAGCAATGAGGTGTTCTTGTGCTGTTAAGGGCCACTGCACTGATGAAAGGGATGGGGGAGTATGTTAAAAAACCAAACTGCGGTTATAGAATAAGAGGTAGAATATATGGATCCATAAGCGAACTTTTCAAGGTGTGGTGTGTATAAGACTTTCAATATAAAATATCAATTAGACCATATAGATAAGATCCACATTGTGGTCATTCCAGTATAGAAAGCAGGTGTATGGTTCTTGGACTATAGCACACAAAACCAAAATGAAACAATTGCAGACAACATACTTCACTGGGCAAATATCAATTTTTGCATCTTATAATGAGGGCAGGAGGCTGAAGCTATTCTCATATCTCAATCATAAAAGATTAACACTTCAACAGATTCGAAATGAATATAATGCCACCAACTAACCAAAAAAACCAAGATTTGAAATTTCCAAGTTCAGAAGTGATCAAAGTAGGCCAACCAAATTCAACTATCAAAGCATCTACCACCAACAAAAAGAATGTTATCATCCCATAGTTTCACTTAAGAAATCACCAAAGAATTTCTGCAGCAACACAAATTAAACAAATAATATATACTAACAGAGCTACACCTCTACAATGTCTAAAGCCCATAACATAGATCAAATCAATATTAAAGATGACATGGAAAGGACCAGAAACGTTGTCTGACAAAACAGTATCACATGACAAAAAGAAAACATAAAGCTGCTAGAACACAGATTTAATAAGTTTTTAAAAGTAATAAAGGGAGATGCATCTTACAGTATGGCAGAATTGATTGAATGGCACTCAAGAGCACAGGAGAGACTTCCTTAACCTGCCAAACCTCCTTAAAAGTTGAAAATGTGTGTTATAAAATTGTTTTGTAGTTCTAATATAGTAAAATGATTAAATATGAACGTAACTGCAAAAAATCAACTACATTTTTTACTGGAACTTGGCATGATACCTGTGCTGATGTTGTATCACTTGGGTGGCCAGAAATAATAAGTTGCCGAATTATCTTTAAACAAAGCAACCATCTTTCACACATTAAAAGCAGATCATTTTGTTGCTCCATTGAGGAATTCACGTTAATGCTTTGCAAAAGAGCAGAGAAATTCTGCAGGATGGTCTGCACATCACTCTTCCAGAGTGTCCAAGTATACTCGAACAAGTGTGAAGCTATCTGCATCAAAAAATAGATGTGTTACAAAGCTAACACTACTACACCTTGCATAACTGCCAATTGACATGTCCAGCCCAGCAAAAATTTCAGTCATAAGACAAAATATTCAACTTCAGAACAGCTAATGAAGAACATGGCAAACAAAGGTGCAGTAACTCCAGTAACAAGGTGAAATTTTGGACAGTTCTTCCTACTAATAGCACCAACAGATCAAGGGAACTGCACAAAAGCATACTGAGACCAATGTTGTGTGAACAATAGGAGATGCCAAAGATCAAACAAACTAATGAAAACCTGATTGTCTCAATTGTGTAAATCATATGTTCATGATGCCATGCCATTTCAGTCATGATGCAGGTTTAAACCTTATTCCAGCACGAGCTGCAAATCAATGTAGCCAATAGACATTTTGATGCGAATTCCGCACCATGATTGTATTATTACAGCCACATTTTTTAAATCATAAACACCATTTGCCTGTCTCAGGACCTGAAACAGGCTCGCATAGACCTAGTTATCATGGTTCAAAGTGTTGATGGGAATCAGGACATAATGTCTTTATATAATTTCTTGTGCATAATTATCTAGGCATATGCCCCTTGGGAGAACTTTTCTACTCATATATAAATCTTGCACCTCAACAAGGGGCATACACCTGGCTACCTGACTCCGTTTGAATTTTTTTTTAATTTTCTAGCTCAGTTTTTTATCCATTTTCACCAAGGGACACATCCCTAGGTACTGGTTATTGGTTCAGCTCCATGAAGAATTTTTATTTCTTTCTTCAGCATTTTTCTTCTAATTTTTGTAGAAAAGACTTGTTAAACTGTTGACGCAGAATTTGGTTGTCACCGGAATCAGCTGGAGTGAAGGTGGGTGAGGTCGCCGCTGGGGACCTGCAAAACAAAGTCCCATCCAGAGCCAGTGGGTGGTGGCTCCGGCAGGACCCTCCGACGATTAAGTCAGCTCTGGCCAACAGGAATGGAGTACTCGGAAATGAGTTCGGCAGAGCTTAGAGAAAAAGAGGAGAGCTTAGAGATTAAAGCTTAGAGTTAGCGTATCTGGAGGGTCCTTTTTATAGGTGGAGATTAATAGTGACAGCTGCAGCTGCTGGCGGGCCGCTCGAGACTGCACCAGATTTGATGTGGAGATGATGGTATCATCAGATCGAAAGCGACAGCCATACCGTCCGACAGTGGTAGGCTGCTCGAGGTCTGGCGGAACCGCCTGTAGCGTCGCCTGTGGCAGACTGATGGTGACCGTTCATCTAGCTTTAATAACCATGGCTCTCAGAAAGCAGGTATTGATTGGTGGACTTCGGCATATATCGATTTCAAAAAAGTTCGGACTCCTGAAGAGGAAGCTCGGAAGGAGTTCGGCTCCCGTAGGCATCTGGCTGGAGGTATACGGCTAAGACTCGATCGCTGGGGAGTTTGGAAGGAGCTCGGCCGGCCGAAGGGGATGTCTGGAAGGAGTCCGGCTCCTAAAGAAGTCCGATCGAAGGGGATGTCTAGAGGGAGTTCGGCTCTTGTAGGCGTCTGGCTGGAAGGGCGCGGAGAGAGTTCGACTCTCGCGAGAGTCCGACTGAAGCTCGGCTGCTGAGGGGTTCAGCTAAAGCCCAGCCGCTGAGAGTTCGAAGGAGCTCGACCGCTGAGGAGTTCGGCCGGCTGAAGGGGTACGGCTAAGATCCATCCACTGAAGCTCTTTCGTGGCTACTGGTTGCATTAGGCTGAGGATCGAACTGGACTTCGGCAGGAGCGGAATTTATCCCCAACAATAGTCTCCCCACTCCCGAGTTCGAAACTCGAAGGAAGGGAGTGCAAAAAAGGCGACTGCCAAAATTCTCTTCTGGGTTCCATGCTGGTTCAGGTCGAAGCTCGGAGGAGATCTCATCTTCAGCTAAAGTTGATGTTGAAGTTGAAGCCCGGGGGAGATCTCATCTCCAGCCGAGATTGAAGTAGATCTCGTCTCATGCGGTCGAGGTCGGAGGTTGAGCTCCTCCGGGGGGCAATATTACCTTCAACAGCCGAGGCTGACTTGGGAGAGATCTCCTCTCCTGCAGCCGTGGTTAATACGGATGCTCGGAAGACATCTTCTCTGGCCGAGGTTGTCTCCGATCTTCTCTCTGATCGAGATTGGCTCCGATCTTCTCTCTGGCCGAGGTTGACGCGGTCGCTCGGGGGAGATCTTATCTCCTGCTGCCGAAGTTGGCACGGATCCTTGGGGGAGATCTTATCTCCTGCAGCCAAGGTTGATGCGGGCGCTCGGCTCCTACAGCCGAGTTTGCCTTGGGGGAGATCTTATCTCCTGCTGCCGAAGTTGGCGCGAACCCTCGGGGGAGATCTTATCTTCTGCAGCCGAGGTTGATGCGGGCGCTCGGCTTCTGCAGCCGAGTTTGCCTCGGGGGAGATCTTATCTCCTGCTGCAAAAGTTGACTCGGTTGCTCGAAAAAGATCTTATCTCTGACCGAGGTTGACTCGGTCGCTCGGGAGAGATCTTATCTCTAACCGAGGTTGACTCGGTCGCTCGGAAGAGATCTTATCTCTGGTCGAGGTTGTCCACGGTCGCTCGGGAGGGATCTTATCTCTGACCGAGGTTGACTCGTCGCTCGCTCGAGAGAGATCTTATCTCTAGACCGAGGTTGTCTCGATCGCTCGAGAGAGATCTTATCTCTGGTCGAGGTTGTCTATGGTCACTCGGAGAGATCTTATCTCTGACCGAGGTTGACTCGGTCGCTCGGGAGAGATCTTATCTCTAGTCGAGGTTGCAGTCGCTTGGAAGAGATCTTATCTCTGACCGAGATTGTCTCGATCGCTCGGAAGAGATCTTATCTCTAGCCGAGGTTGTCAGTCACTCGGGAGAGATCTTATCTCTGGCCGAGGTTGTCTCGATCGCTTGGAAGAGATCTTATCTCTAGCCGAGGTTGTCCACGACCGCTCGAAAGAGATCTTATCTCTGATCGAGGTTGACTCGGTTGCTCGGAAGAGATCTTATCTCTGACCGAGATTGTCCACGGTCGCTCGGAGAGATCTTATCTCTGGCCGAGGTTGACTCGGTTGCTCGGAAGAGATCTTATCTCTAGCCGAGGTTGTCCACGGTCGCTCGGAGAGATCTTATCTCTGGTCGAGGTTGACTCGGTCGCTCGGGAGAGATCTTATCTCTGGCCGAGGTTGAAGGTCTTTGACCTGCTCGTGTTAGGGCGAGATTCTCCTCCTTTTTCTAACATGGCAACTATTGACTGCTTCTTCCCTGTCATCGCATAGTTTTTGCATCCAGAAACAATATTATTGAAAGAAAAAAATTTTATTTAAAGGAAGTTACTGGCAGCGCATCCCCAAATTCTTCATGTTTCAGGTGGTAGCGTTGTTCCTCCACGTTTCTTCGGGCGATAAGCTTCAGGCCGGACGACCTCCTCCATCTCATGCTGGCCTCCTCGATTTGGAGCACACTTCTCTTGGCTTTGACGTCGGAAGATGACGGATCGCCGATGTACCAAGCTCCTCCCACGGGTAATGTTGATGACGCCGTGAGATGGCCGATCTTCTTGCCATTTCTGACTATGGCAACGCCCTTGGTCGATCTTCTCCTGCTTCAGGCTGGCGCCGGAGGAATTTACCCAGCCGCTTCTTTCTGACGAGCTCCTCAATTTTGTCTCGGAGCTGAACGCATTCCTCAGTATCATGACCGTGGTCGCGATGGTAGAGGCAGTACTTGCTTCGATCGCGCTTGTTGAGGAAGACCGTAATCCTTCTGATCTTGGCAGCTGGTTCTCAACTTCGGTGAGAATTTGATTTAGAGGAGCGTTGAGGGAGGCGTAATCGCGGAACCTTTCGGGAGGAGGACTTCTTCGCGCCCTTCTGTCGGAGCTTCCTCGGTGGCGAGCTTAAGGAGTTCGGGCTCGCCTGCATCCGGAGGGGGTCCACTAGCGCGGCCGAACTTCGCTTGCCTCTCCTTCGGCATCGGGTCTATTATACTCGTCTGCCAGCCGCTCCTTTAAGGCTTCCTCGTCCTTCAACTTGAAGGCTTCTTCCGCACGAGCATATCCCTCGGCCCGAGCCAGCAAATCGGCGAAGTCCTTGAGATACTTTTTTTTCAGGGAGAACAGCAAGTCATTCTTCTAAAGGCCGTCCTTAAGTACGACCATCGCAACAGACTGGTCCAGGTCCCGAACTTCCAATGCCGCGGCGTTAAACCAGGTGACGTAAGTCCGAATGGATTCCCCCTGCTTCTGCTTGACGTTTATCAGGGAATCTGAACCTCGACGCGGACGTTGGCTGCTGATGAAGTGAGCCACGAACTGACGACTCATCTGGTCGAAAGAGAAAATCGTACCCGACTTCAATGCCGAGTACCAGTTTCTCGCTGCTCTCCTTAAGGTAGATGGGAAGGCTCGACTCAGTATAGAATCCGAAGCACCGTGGAGTAGCATCATGGTCCGAAAGACCTCCAGATGGTCAACCGGATCAGAGGTTCCATCGTAGCTTTCAAGTTAAGGGAGCTTGAAGGTCGGTGGGACGGGCTCTTACATAATCTAAAGGGAGAAAGGGGGATCGGTGCGGACGTCGGCATGATGAGCCGGGGTGACGTGGCCGAGCTCTTCAATCCGTCGGTCCATCTCCCGCAGTCTGCGATCAAGGGCGTCGTCCTAGCTGCAGATCTTGGGGGACTTTCAGCTACAAATGGAAAAGATCTCCAGAGGAAAATCATGATCCGAACACGGATCCTCGGCTCTCCATTTTTCCTTCTCAGCGACGACGGGTGCGTTGGCCCGGGTACCCTTTCTTGGGGCCGATTTCCGACATTCCGATGGTGGGTTTTCTGGTGGAACCGCCGCCGGGGGCTGCTGTATGGCCTGCATTGCCTCGGTGAGGCCGTGGACCTACTGAACAAGCCGATTGAACTGCTCCACATCTACCGTGGATACAGATAGAACCTGAGCTGCCGGAGCTGAAGCAGGAGCAGACGGATTTGGATGGAATCGGGGCGTGGAGGCCGCCGACCGCCGAGTCGAAGCTCTTCTGAGAGGCATTTTCTCTTCGGAAAAGAAAAGAGAGATCTCCGGAGAGGGAAGAGAAAAATCGTCGCCGAGCACTCCTTTAAGAACAAGGGAACCTCGGTGGTTCGGGCCCTTCCTCTAGCGCCAATCTGTTGACGCAGAATCTGATCGTCGCCGAAATCAGCTGGAGTGGAGGTAGGTGAGGTCGCCGCCGGAGACCTGCAAAACAAAGTCCCGTCCGGAGCCGGTAGGGGGTGGCTCCGGCAGGACCCTCCGACGATCAAGTCAGCTCTGGCCAACAGGAATGGAGTGCTCGAAAATGAGTTCCGCAGAGCTTAGAGAAGAAGAGGAGAGCTTAGAAATTAAAGCTTAGAGTTAGCGTATCTGGAGGGTCCTTTTTATAGGTAGAGCTTAATGGTGACAACTGCAGCTGCTGGCGGGCCGCTCGAGACTGCACCGAATTTGATGTGGAGAGGGTGATATCGTCAGGTCGAAAGCGACAGCCATACCGTCCGACAGTGGTGGGCTGCTCGAGGTCTAGCGAAGCCACCTGTAGCATCGCCTGTGGCAGACTGATGGTGACCGTTCGTCCAGCTTTAATAACCATGGCTCTCAGAAAGCAGGCATTGATTGGTGGACTTCGGCATATATCGATTCCAAAGAAATTCGGACTCCTGAAGAGGAAGCTCGGAAGAAGTTCGGCTCCCGTAGGCATCTGGCTGGAGGTATGTGGCTAAGGCTCAATCGCTGGGGAGTTTGAAAGGAGCTCGGCCGATCGAAGGAGATGTTTGAAAGGAGTCCGGCTCCTGAAGAAGTCCGACCGAAGAGGATGTCTGGAGGAAGTTCGGCTCTTGCAGGCGTCTAGCTGGAAGGACGCGGAGAGAGTTCGGCTCTCGCGGGAGTACGACTGAAGCTCGGCCGCTGAGGGGTTCGGCTAAAGTTCGGCCGCTGAGAGTCCGAAGGAGTTCGGCCGCTAAGGAGTTCGGCCAGTTGAAGGGGTACGGCTAAGACCCGTCCGCTGAGGCTCTTCCACAGCTACTGGTTGCATTAGGCTGAGGATCAAACTAGACTTCGGCGGGAGCGGGGTTTATCCCCAACCTGCAGTTTCTTCTAATTTTTGTAGAAAAGGCTTGTTAGACTATTCCATTTTTGTGGATTCAAGAAAACAGCTAATCTCATATTATATTCTATAGTTTTTACGAAGGCATACAAATTGTCCTATAATTTTCTATGTATAAAACAGAGCAGAGTTTGCAATCTCAGACCATACTGCCTGGTACAGAGTGTACCGGACTATACCGATAGGGTACCAACAGTAGGTACATCCCCTGTGTTGAGTGGAGATACCGAGTTATGTACCATAGTGACACTCAACACAGAATGTACTAGTTGGGCAGGGATACAGAGTTAGGTACCAAGATCGCAAACCTTATATAAAGAGATGTCCTTGTTAACCTTGTTTTCAAGCACAATAAAATCCAGAATCAAAAACTAGTCAAGCATAGTTCAACAGTTTTGTAGCAAATATAGACTAAATAGTTAAACTTGATTTCTTGTGCAAGAGTCAAGCAGCTAATCATCATTCAGCTAGCGTTCTTAGGAGCTAAGAAGCGGAAGCACATAAAAGTGATAAGAATTACATACACTTCGAGTGCAAAATGAGAGAAGAATATCCTTTCAAATATAGTGGATACCGGATAGCACACAAGTTAAAGAACTAAAACAGATGAAATTAGATGCAAGCTAAATGTTGCCTAATGAGATATTTAACATTCACATCAGAAGCAACATAACACTAAAGACACCATGATAGAAAACAACAAAGTAAATAATAATCACTGAAAAAGATATACCTCTGAGAAGCTCCTCTGGTCAGAAATAAGACGTTTCGTTGATAGCTCCTTTAAAGTTCGAAAAAGAACCATTAAAATCCTATGCGAAGCAAGCATATCAGCTGACTGGAGCTGTTGCACCAAAAAAGAGAAGAGCTCCGGCCTATGGACAATTACCCAGCAAATATTATTAAAAAGACATGTTCCATCAACTGCAAATTAAGAGGCTTTAAAATGGTCAGGCTATAATCAGCAAAACTAATGCAACACCTGGCAAAGAGGATCAAAACCACTACTCTAACATAAACCATGATCAAAAGTTGTATATATTTAGATTAACGAGTAGTGGACTGGACAATCCAGTAAGAGTAGCTAGATATGTTCATAGCTTCACGCTGTTCAGAAAATTCCAGTAACATAACAGTTCTGATCTAAGAATTTGAGGATTTTATTGGTATAATAGTAGATTAGATCAAAACCACAAGTCTAACAAAAAGCATGAAACTTAAGTTTGATAGATTTAAATTAACAAGTAGAAAGGTAAACTGTCAGATGAAGGGTAAATAGATGACTTCCTGGGAACATTTGAGGAATAAATGAGTATAACAGTAGATTACAAACAACAGACCATACAGGATAGCACCTCAAGTTCCAAAGAGCATGATACCAGGATAGATGATTTCATCACACACGATTGAGCAGCTTTCCTCTTTGGCTATTTGTACATTTTTTTGGGGACTTTGATCTCAATGAATACATCTACTAGATTAGCATGAGAATCCTTGTCAATATTTGTTTCAACAAACGGCTTTGAAGTTCCAGTGCTTCCAAAACTATTCGCTGCTTCAGTTTATGCCTCCCTTTCCTCCCAACACATAAAAGAATCTTGGCGAAAATGCAATTTTTGTCCCTTCTCAAAAATGAAATGAACTTTATACTGGAACAGTCAGCTCTACCCACCCATCAATCCACCACCACTTTAGACCCACCACTAGTGACTCACCTAAGGGCACGGGCAGCTTCAAGTCATGACTATTTTACCACACCTTTCCAACAAGCTCAAAATCCCACGCAGTGTTTCACAATTAGGACTGCTTACAGCCTTACACAATATTGAAGGATGTCCAACACCATGGAGCATATGGCACAAGATGTTTTATTTTGCCAACCCACCACTTCTTGTATTATTTACACTATGGTATTCCGTACCAGTCCGAACCGGTCGGTACACCCCGTACCATACCGTACCGGTGGGGAACCAAAATGGTTTAGATCGATTTTTTGAAAAATGACCTGAACCAAACCGAACCGATCAGTTCGGTATGGTACGGGCCGATACCAGATAGTTTGGTCCGGTATGAGGCGGTATAGTATCGGTACGGGGCGGTATGTACTGGTATGGTGATGTTTTTTTCCATTGGATGGGTTTTTTTTTATTTTTTTTTATTGATGGTACGGATCGGTATGGAGCAGTATGATATGGTACAGTATGGTACGGTACTGACTGACAACCAGCACGGATTGCAGTATCGAGTCTACAAACCTTGATTTACACTATCATGTTGTAAGTAGCTCATCTATTCAAGCTCATTATGCAATCTTCCCGTAAATTTGTCTGCTTGTGTGTACTACATGAACACGATAAGGCAGTGCCCACACATGTATGAACATCCAAGAAGCAATCCCTAACAAAGTCCTTATTCCAAACATTTTCAACATAATACTTTCAATTATAATTAATTTGCTATCGGGCCAAACCACCAAACCTCTCTGAAATAAAATTCAACATTCACATGGCAATTAATGTGGCAGATGTAATTTGACAAAATTAATCTTCCACTCTCTCATCAAAAGCCAATACAAACTCATGTAATTGATGATCCATAGAAAGCTGTCTTAATTAACATGAGTCCTGCATAATCACATGAACAAATTGGGAATAATAGCAAAGGAAATTGTGAACATAGATGTCTCTATCTCTATTTAAGAAGTGGTACCAACTATGCTAAAAAAAACATGGATGTTCATCAGGATAATTTGGGCACTACAGCATCTTTTAAAGCATCAAGCACCATCCAATAAACATAATTGCAACCAACAAGCCTAATTTAATTCATTAATTGACCAGGCATATAGATCCTTTTCTTGTCATTCTTTCAAATCAAGAATTACATCCTATATCAAGTTATCAACCTTTACATTACCAAATCTCAAGAATTACATCCTATATCAAGTTATCGACCTTTACATCACCAAATCTCCCTTCCTCCATATTGCATTGTGCCCACAGCATCACTTCAAGATTATCTTATTTAATGGCTAGAGGAAATGTTGTATCAACAATCAATTGAATTGAAGCCAATTCTATGCTTTTGTTAGACTATATTTTGGCCCTAGCCACTGTATATTTTCTTTCATAACTCCAACTCATACTTCACCCTTATCCTTGCCATGGCACTTAGAACAAGAAATTGTAAATCTATTGGGGAACCCCCCCAATGCCAATAGCTAACTTATTTACGTGAACCTGAAGACAAAGTCTTGAAGTAAAGTCTCAAAATAGGTTCATTCTACTAATTGGAGCACCTATCATTGCACCTGCTTTTTTGCACATGATTTTCTTAGTTGTCATCATATTACATGATACATATTGCACATTTGCACCCTTACTCCATGTTAATAAAATCCATGTCCAGGTTATTTTGTTCATTACTCAGCCAAAATGAACAGCGATATATGTGGGTGGGTTGTTAATTGTGGTTTTCCTGAACCTATTTCTCTCCTAGACTTCCCACTCAATAAATTATAAGAATATCATCATATCATCTTCATTTTATTTTGGTCTAATTTAGTACAACTGCAGGTTAACAAAAATGGAACAAATTGCTATTCAAGGTTTTAAATATCACCAGAACAGAACAGTACTACCTGTACCACATTGTTTTGTCAGGATTTTACTGCTGGAACAAGCCCTGGGTCATCGAAAAATAGCCAAACAAGGCATCCCGGCCGGGCCGGGCCAATGCCGGTGGGTACAAGCCCTGGTTTGGCCGATATGATGCATGTATCATGCATCCCAACTAAAACAGGTTGACACTAACCGGTACTAAACCTAATATTTTTGGTTTGAAGGCATCCCAACTAGGACACCCCGAGAAATTTTTTTAATGGTTTTAGATCACCAATGCGAGGAGACAAAGCTTGCTGGGTACTTTAATTCCTTTAGGCATCTCGTAAGGGATTCTCAAGCCCCCTTCTGACCCATTTTATGAGAGAGAGAGAGAGAGGGAAAGAAGGGGAGAAGATGATCCAAACCGAGCCCGACCTGCATCCACATCCGGGTTCCAGGTCTATCAACGAAGGTGGCACAAGTCGGCACCCGAACCCACTATATGGATCTGAAGATTTTTTAGATTTATTCTGAATTATTATGTTTAAGAAGATTTTATTCTATCAACTTTCTTTTCTATTTAGAAAGATTTATTCTATCATCTTTCTTTTCTGTTTAGGAAGATTTTATTATCTTTCTTTTCTGTTAGGAGGATCATATCCTATCATCTTCCTTTTTTTCAGATAAGTCTCTAAATTTGAAATATTTTCCTATTATTCTAGGATATGTTTGGTATATAAATAGCCCGCAAGGCTTTGGCTATAGAAGAGAATGATTATTGAATAAAATTAAAGTCTTGTTAAAAGAGTTATAGTAAAAGTTTTTTTTCCCAGGGTATTACCGATTCTGGCGAGGTCCAGAGTTTAATATTTCTTTAAATCTGTATTTTTCTCTAATTTCTACAAATTTTGACTACCTACTTGTAAGATTTGGGTTGAGATTTGAGAAAGTTAGAGAGATTTCAAGAAGCAAGAAGAAGACGGAGGTTGAAGACGAAGATCTCCTTTCCATTCTCCTTATGTGTGCTACCCAAGACAGCTGACCAAAAACCTATACCAGCAATCCAGGCAAAACTTCAATCCAAAGCCAACTATTAGCATTTTAATTTCTTTGCTTTCCAAAAAATATATATATATCATCTATTGGAGATAAAAGCTGTGTTCGTAGGATAGTTTAATTTCTATTTTCTTTCATTGGAAAACTCATAGTACTACTTCTTTCCTAAAAAATTCAGAAGTTTAACTTAGTCCTTTTCCTTCCTGCATGGTACTTGATGTGACTGTTGGGCAGAAATTGACTACGTGGATAACTTAGTCCTTTTCCTTCCTGCATGGTACTTGATGTGATTGTTGCGGACAGATTATGAATTGATTCAGATTAATTGTAATAGCTTAATTGCATGCTCTTTGGACGTCACGTGGTATAATTTTTTACCTGATTTAATTTCTTCACTTTATTGTTTCCTTTAGTCGAACGTTCTTCCTTTATTAAAATTAATTTTTTTTAAAAAAATTGCTCATTTAATTTTATTTTGCAAACTGTTTTGCCTCCAAATCTGATGGACGACGGTCTAAAATCCTATATGCTATGTACCAACGCAACACACAAGATGTCAAACCTAACCTACATGTTGCTACCCCTTAGATGTGACAGGCAAAACAGTTTGCAAAATAAAATTAAACAAGTAATTTAAAAAAATAATTTTAATAAAGGAAGAACGTTCAACTAAAGAAAATAATAAAGTAAAAAAATTAAATCAGGTAAAAAATTATACCACACGACATCCAACGAGTGCACAATTAAGCTATTATGATTAATCCAAATCAATTCACAATCTGTCCGTAACAATCTTCTAGCTAGGCTTGTAGATGTCCATAGAATCAATTTCTGCTCGGCAGTCACAATCAAGTACCATGCAAGAAGGAAAAGAACTGAGTTAAATTTTTGAAATTTTTTGGAAAGAAGTAATACTATGGGTTTTCCGAGAAAAGAAAATAGAAATTAAACTATCATACGAACCCAGCTCTTATCACCAATAAATGATATGTGTAGATCTAGATCTAGACAAAGAATTAACACTACAACTTTTTTTTTTTTGAAAGCAAAGAAATGAAAATGCTAATAGTTAGCATTTGTCTGAAGTTTTGACCAAATTGCTGGTACAGGTGGCTGATCGACTATCTCAAATAGCATGTGCAAGGAAAAGGAAATCTTTGTCTTCAACCATCATCTTCCTACTTCTTGAAATCTCCCTAACTTTCTCAAATCTCAACCCAAATCTCACAAGTAGATAGTCAAAATGTGCAAAAATTAGAGGAGAACACAAATATAAAGAAATATTAAACTCTGGACCTCGCCAGAACCAATAACACCCCAGAAAAAAACTTTCAGTATAACTCTTTTAACAAGACTCGAATTTTATTCAATAATCATTCTCTTCTATAGCCAAAGCCTTATGAGTTATTTATATAGTCAGAGAATAACAAGAAAATATTTCAAACCTAGAGACTTATCTAAAAAAAGGAAGATGATAGGATAAGATAATCCTAACAGAAAAAAAGATGATAAAATCTTCCTAAACAGAAAAGAAAGATGATAGAATAAAATCCTTCTAAATAAAAAAGAAAATTGATAGAATAAAATCTTCTTAAATAAAATAATTTAGAACAAATCTAAAAAATCTTTAAATCCACATAGTGGGTTCGGGTGCCAACTTGTACTACCTTCGTTGATAGATTCAAATGTGGATGCAGGTTGGGCTCAATCTGCATCTAGAAGGAGAGGGGTTCGTGCTCTCACCCGAGAGGGGATGCCAGTGGATCAGCAAGGGAGGCACTCCAATTTGGTGAGGCCCTTGAGTCTCTTTTTTTTGCCCAAAGTTGATGAAAATCAAAAAATTGGAGAAATTTACGTCAATTTTTTTTACATGAATTTGGGATATGTTACAAGATGCACAACACCCTATAACATGGTGATCTTTGTTTTTTCAACCAATTACTGAAATATTACTAAAAATAAAATATATAAGATTTTAATATGAAAAAAATGCAGCATGCTTGCATCCACAATTTTCACATGCTTCAATTTTTATATACAAAACATTTTTCAAAATATTTATAATCAATTAATTTTTGTATGGAGAAAATGGTTTGAAAATACTGAAGTATTTGAGATTGAGATTGAGATGAAAGTATTTGAATCAAATCAAGGAAGAGGCAATAAGACTAGCAGGACTTTGTTCATGATGATGAAGATCATGGAAGGCTACACCACCCTAAATTGTTTGATTTAGAGCATACCAAACTATATCGAGGGCAAACTAGTACGGTTCCTCCCCTCGATTCAAGAAACTGCAAGGGAGGAGGGGAGAGAGGGAGGAGGGAGAGAGAGAAAGGGAGAGGGCAGCAAAGAGAGAAAGAGAGAGGTGAAGTTCACTTTAAAAAAAAAAAAATCAAAAGAAAAGGTAAAGCCCTATTTCATTTTGAAGCAGGGATTCTACCCCTATTACGGGATTGCAAAGGAGATGGGGCTTCAGAAGCCCTCCCTCCCCCTCCCCTCCCCCTCCCCCTCCCTCTCCCTCTCCCTCCCTCCCTTCCTACCTCTCCCTCTTCCTCTCTCTACTTCTCCCTCACCCTGCCCTCACCGGTTCCCTTCATCGGCATGTGCCCAAATGGCACAGTGCGGTACCGTACCATACCACCAGCCTACCAACATGGATGTCAATTCTGATACCACAAACCTTGATGAAGATCCTATGCTTGGATGGTGACGGATCAGGAATCTCAAGTTAGACAACCACTAGATGATCTAAGGGATCCTCCACAACCAAGTAGAACCATCACAAAGGAGTTGGGGCTGCACAACCTGGATAGATGGGAAGAGAAGCATATCTAACCACCACAAGTGAGACATGACAAGAGACTTGAGTCTAAGGATCATGATTAGTGGTTCAATCACTAGATATTTAGGTCATGGCATGCTGCACGAGCCTCCACGACCAATCAAGTAGTAAGAAGGGCAAGTCTAAGGTCAGCCATCAATCTGGTTGAGCCAAACAACGATATACCAAGCTAGGAAGATGGCGATGAGACTCCAAAGCCATCAAATTCCAACTTGTCCAGATCATCTCACAACAATAGCGACAATGATAATGATAGTTCGAGTGATAGGTCGGAGTGGACAGGTGGCCAGCTTGAAGGTGGTGGTGGTTATTCTCAAGGACAATTCATTTTAATTGATAGGAAGAGTTTACACCTACCACATAGGTTAGGGATCACAATGCTGGTTGAAAACTAGATCTTACAGGGACAACATTGTCCTACAAGAGGAGATGACCCATGGATAGAGCAAATAGGGCACATAGGATCCATTTCGTTACTTCCATTCAGCATATCTCATGAGACCTGATTCTGCACATTACCACACCTATGGATATGAGTATAGCCAAGGATCAAAGTACAGTACTGCTTCCTACTAACCTAATTAGAGATTGTCGGGCTCATAAAAATACCAGACATGCACACATCTGCAGCATCAAGAGCCGAAGTCGATCTTATGACCAGCAGATATGGGGACAATATCCATGCTAGTATAATGTTTGCAGTTCGGACTACTAGCAAGACCTGAATGTAACATGGGATTAGAACTATAAAGTGAGTTGTTATGATTCTATTTTTACAATATTAATATGTATTTTACATTGTTGGTTGACTGATTATTGAGTGTCGGTACCGATATCAACACTCAAGTATCACATACCTTCTAAAAACACCCCTTAGATGCTACAAAAAAAATACAAAATAAAATCAACTAAATATCTTTATCATGCATAGAAACCAAAAAAAAAAAAAAAAAAAAATCCATGAAAAAGCAAAAATATTTTAAAAAAAAATTTACCCATCCCAATATGGGATGGTATGAAGCCCCATATTGTGTGTCAATATGGGACAGCCCAACCAGTATTTCAAACATTGTTGCTACGTAAGTCAAAAGGTATCAGCTACTAGGACGAGAAGTACGAGGTTAACAATATGAGAAATACATTGCTATATATCAGATTAGCTTTTAGGAATGATACTGGGAAGGCAAAGATTTGACTGGTCATTAGCAGCAGTCTGCACTATAACACAGGATTAGATAAATGAGCAAGCAAATGTTTTACACAATAAAGCCAGCAATAAGGATGATTGTTATTTGTATCATACCTCATTTGTTTACTCGATTAAGATCAATCAGATTCCTAGAGATTTCATTTTTTTTCTAGCATTATGCAACAAATATCCTACAGCATAATCCAACAAAATGGACAACACAGGAGTTGCAAAGAGGATAGCATTCATTTTCACTGATCAAAAAGGAAGGAGGGGGAAAAAGAAAGAAAGAAATGACATGGAGACATAAAGACTTCCAACTGATATATAAGGAATGCTTAAACATATATAAAATTTAAAATTGCAGATATTAAATTTGTTATGAACTGCAAGCAAATGATCTTGCAAGGAAACCATAAGTCAAATTGTACCATTCTTTGGGATAATCAATGCGTGCAATTTTGGAGACAAGAACAGCCAATTGAATTGCTATCTGTGCCAAAACATATACAAAAAAAAAAAGGCAGAATTAGAAGACGCTTGTTGCTTCCCCTAATAAAGAAGATCCTAAAAGCATTTGAAATATTTTTCAAATAGGCTTCCAAGGCAATGACAAAAAAAGTTCTACTTGATACATCTAAAGACCAAGTGAATAATCTAAAGACGTGTAGATATAGCCTATCCAGCTTCAGTAAGATCAACAAATATAATTGAAGAAAAGCAAGCAGCATTGATCTGTATCAGACACTACATAATGACATGTAGACAACCACTGAGAGTACTGTCAATTTTAACCTGAGTATTCTCCTCACGTATGTGTAACAGCAATTTCTTTCGAAGATGAATCTTTTCTTCATTGCTGATGCCTCTGCAGGAAAGGATTATATACTGCACAAGATTAAAAGGATCTTCGGAAGAAAGAAGAAAGCTGATTGAGCTAACAACAGCATCGGGTGGTAATAGCATACAATCCAAAGAAGCTTGGTACATCAATGAATTTGAAACACAAAATATATAAGGTCATCTAGATGAGCATAAAAATCAGGAGAAAGCTAATGGTTCCCTTAGTAAAAAAGGCAGTAAGTTGAGGATTTTATCATCTGTACGCAATAATTTCATGAGCTTAACTCTCAAGATGTGCTTTCTGTTTACAGTTGTGATCATTCCTGATGTTACTGACCTAGACATCATCACTTTGACCATGTCTCCAACCTAGATTTAAAGTTTTACAAGTTCCATATTTTCCATAATTCTTCTGTTTCTCTTTTTCCTCTACGGACAACAATTTAGCAAAACATCTCTCACTTCTCCTTCATCCAATGAAATTATGTAATTTCCCCTTGTGACTTCATGCAGTGTAGGCACCGCTTAATTAAAATGGTTATGTTACAACATGATATCTATTAAATAACCAAAACTGATATGGAGCTCAAACAGGGAGACTTTTGTCAAGACGAAAGCAACACATTCTAATCTATTTATTCAGACAATGACCTAGAGCAGAACAATTTAGGTGTCAAGATTTGTTCTCGGGCAATCACCATCAAGTAACAAATTAAGAATTTTTTATCTAGATTTCAACAAATCAGGTATGGATGAAAGCTTTTACTCAACTTGGGTTAGAAGGATGGAGGATTTTTGTGTCCATTAGGATGACGAAGGGGCATGATTGTGTGGATATGGTTCTTAAGAATGGTTGATCACTTTTAATATGACCCGTCTTCACCTCAAAATCATGTTACCAAGAGTCAATACAAACAAGGTTGGGTCATGCAGTGCATGCAGATATGGACCGGGGTGGCTTGAGTTGAAGTTTTGCTCATGCACAGTATGAGTGATTTCAATAGTTTTGTGTTCTTTGTAAATGGTACTTATATTAACTACTAAGGAATATAAAATATTTCATAAGCTTAACATAACATAAAGATTGTATAATTTGTATTTATTTCTGTTGTATTGGTTTCGCTTTCTATGAAGGTACAGCAAAACTTTATATTTACTATTTGTAAGTACATTCAAGCATCTAAGGAAAATAGAGAAGCAAGCTCTTACTTTACATACGCCGACTAAATCATCTTTCTCTAGGGGACTCCGGGAGGATGTGGATGGTTCCCGTTAAGTTAATTTCAGTGTATACTTATGTTTAACAATCCAACCAACTTTCTCTCTCTTCCATTCTTTTCCTCATTATTTTCATATTTCTCCTTTGTATCTTTCATTCATTTTTACACTTTCTGTTAGATGTATGCCCTAGAAGCCAGATTAGCTGACACTTATAATACACTTCTAAGAGCAATTTTATAATTTTAACTATAAATTAATAAAAAATTATTTTCTATCACAATGTGTATTTAAAGTGTCTGTGGTTCATCCTTTGAGTTAATGGTAATGATGATTCATATTTTCAAAAGTTGAAAATTTAAAACATGAATTTTCATAATTAACTCATAAAATGCTCTCGACCGTAGGATCGTCACGAGGATGGTGATCAATCCGAAAGATTGGTGTACGATCGTTTTCTTAGGATAGATAAGTCTTAAGTCTACGGTGTGGAGACATCGAAGTGAGAGTATAGATACTCGTTAGAAAATGAGGGTACTGAGCGTGACCACCTCGAGCAGTCATAAGAAAGTCTACCTTCTCATCGATGACAGGCTCGATGCTGCAGTGGTGTGTCTGGTTCTTTGACCTGAGGTGCATCAGCAATTCACCTTAAGGGTGTTTTAGTTTGACTATACCATAACTCGATCTTCTAGCCATTCGAAATTCTGAGATATATGTTGGCTATAGCATATTCATTATAGGAACTAGATTGCATCAATAAAAGATCTATCTACCTCAGTAGATGAGGAGTAGCCCTATGATAATCATGAGATTGAATCCTTAAGCACATGGCCATGGCAGAGTAAAGATGATAGAAAGATTTTCTATTAAGATTTCATATTGGATTTGAATCGAATGATTAATTCATATGACGGATGTTGAGTTTGACGAGTTCATCTTAACCTTAATTCTGTCGGAGCTCAAGATAGAAGAACCAAATCACATAGGTAGCTGCATCAAGAGGTTCGCTTTCAGTTCTGATGGGTTAACACCATATACTGCTAGGTATCACTAGTTGATTTTAGGAGCAATTAGAATAATTTTAATGATCGATCATTCTAATTGTATGAATCAGAAAAATTCTGATCCATCAAAAGGTGTTTCGATAATGTCGATGATAGAGATCGCGACATGTCTCATTACCATATGGAACTGAACCTAACTGGATCACACAAACAAGAATTTGGGTCTGAAAGTCATCAATTGAGCTAACCCAATTCGATTAATTTGGATTATATCCAATCAGGTTCAAGATAATCGTGTTAGCACACGATTGAGCCTGGCTTTCTTCTTCTGTAATCTTTCTGATTCGTCGCAACCGAGTCAAATTTGATTTGACTCATTCCTATATCTTGAATGGATTTATTTTCATCTGACTGGAACCAGTCTAGGTTAGATTAATTATTGAAATTAAATCCATTCCTAGTGCAATTGGACTAGGATCAAAAGTTGACCTGTTTGAGAAAATTGAGGGTCACCTAATCAGATGCTTCTAAAAAATTCTCTAGAAATTCTTTTGCTCTAATTTTTGGATATGTGATAGGGCTCGAGACATACTATGGGTGTGCCAAATTTCGTAATTTATGGTGGTGGTTTGACTGTATTTTTATCAGAGTTTAGTTTGGATCAAACTCTTGAGAGAAGAGTCCTGGGTGCAATGGACTCTTCCTTATCTACTCATGTCGCCACTTTTCAAATTGATTTTTGGCATCAAAATCAGATGAGATCTAGGATTTCACATGGAGAATAATCCCTGGAGTCCCTTTAAATCAAATAATAGGTTATTTGGTCAATTGGGACTCTAGATGGCGCATATGTTTTAAACCCCTTCTCATGCCAAAGAGCTTTGATCGCATGAAATTATTTTTCACGCCCAAGTGCTATCGCCCATACCATATCCCATGCCCCCTCCATCCTCTTTCTCCCTCTCTTCTATACACCTAAAAAGTTAGGCACAAATCAGAGAAAAAGGTCCAAGTATTTAGGCACAAGATTCAGATTCTACACGACGGTGTTCGTGAGACGAACGGGCTGCCTTCAAAAATTGTTTTGAAGGATCTATAGATCAAATTCAGATCTAATCTTTAGAGGAGATATTCGCGAGGAGAAGACGTTCAGATCCTGCCCAAGTAGATACCGATTAAGGCCATGTGCGTACGTGGCTCCTTCTAGAACCTCAGGAATGATCAGGATCATTGCAGGATAATTAAATTACCCAATCAGGTACTTGAAATTAAATCTAATTTTATTTTATTTTATTTTTAATATCAGATCACCATGATCAGATCTGAAAACTCTTAGATCTAATCGGATCGTAGGAATTTTTGTAGAAAAATCAACCTCAGATCTAATCAGATCTGGACGATCCTGTGGCGAAAAATTAGATTTTCCTTTACTCTCTTCTTACTCCTAAAAGTGATAAGAGTATTATACGCCACACAAATTTTAAAAAATAGTTTCTATTTATTCAAGCCATTGTGTCGACTGGCTTAGGTTTTTATTTATATTGCATAAGGTGGCCTAGTTTTAGATTTTTCTTTTCCATTCAACTCATACCCATTTATGCTGAAGGATACGAGAATGGCTAACAACTTAATTATTTTGACAAGCATGATTATCACCTTGGATGGGGAACAGTGTTGGCTCACCTTGCATCCCCTTTCCTTTCTTGTTTAATTCTAAATAAAACTTCATAACTTTCTTGAAAAAGTTTGGGCAACCATTTGTCACCTTGGAGTCCCACCTTTACTCTCATTATAACCCCCCCCCCCTTCTTCTTTTTTTCTCAAGCATGACAGGCAAACTTATCTCAAGCAAAACTAATGTCTTACACCACATGCAATGACAACCACTCCCCTCTCGTTACCACCTTCACTGGCAATGTTCTGACCTACTTCTTGTATTGAGCTCACAACACAGGAATGGGTATACCATGTGGACAACCATTATGGAACTCAGAAAAGTACTGTTAAAACGTTCAAACTTATTAAATTTGAATTTTGAAAAACATGCTCCCTAGATTTCCTAGTAATTACTTCATCAACTGATCCATAACTTCCCTGGCTCACTTGCAGATTGTTTTCTCTATCATTTCACATTCCAGATTTTTCCAATAATATTTTTTAGTAAAAAAAAGGATCAGCTGTTTTAGCAAAGCAGGGAATTCAAATTAATTGTTGGCAGACCTTTACATAAGTAGGAAGTGCTAGCTTAGGTTCAAAGCTGATGTGGCAGCTTAGGTTCAAAGCTGATGTGGTAGCTTAGGCTCAAAGCTGAGTACTCAAAGTAGCTCTGGCCACGGAAATATCATAATCAATTTACTGCCACTTGCTACTAGAGAAAGCAAATTAATCACTAATACCAACCAGATATTAGGTTGCATTCAAGAAAAAAGAGAATCGGTTGTGGTCAAGTAAGTGAAAGAATAGGTCAGAAAATATCGTCCAAACAGGCATCAGGTGGTGCAAGGAAAAGGAATCACTGGCAAACAAATAAGTGGAAGAATTCGTCATAATAGATCATCCAAACCCAAAACGAGAAGGGACAAAAAAAAAAAAAAAAAAAAAGGAAGAAAACAACTCACGGGCTATCTCGCCTATGCCTCCAATAGCGACTGATGCTGTTCTTGAAGTACACCGAAGCCAGAAGCCGGACATCCTCCCGGCAGGCCAAATCCCTCGCTGCGATTATCTCCTGCATCCACCATTCCATCAATGCGCCTCCAATACGCATCTTTCGTGATGAAAATGAACGCAGAACCAAGAACGGAACAAGGAAAAAAAAAACCAATAAATCAGGAAAGATGGAAAGAGGGTGAGATGTTACAAGAAGACAAGAGCAGAAGCCAGGGCGGTTCTCGCACTGTGCGAGGGCGGCCTCCGCCGGCTTGCGGAGGGACTCGTCGGAGCACAGCGAGTTAGAGAGAAGAGAGTAAACGGTCTGGACGTCGGATGCCGAGAGAGCCATCACCCCCGCTTGAGCTGTAGAGATCTGTTCTCCTCGTTCTTGGAATGGAGGAGACGAAGGAGGAGACCGGCGGTCACGAATCGAATTCCTGAATGCGATCAGCGGAAGGGAGAGGGTAAGAGAGGGGAATGCTTCTTACCGCGAGCCGGAGAGAAGTAGGGGGAGTGGGCATGTGATTTATAAACGCTAGGGTTGCGTGGCTTGCGGCCGGAGAGAGAGGCGAAGGGGAATGCAACAGGGTGCAGGCGATGGCAGCGGGCCAGGGAGGCGAGGTCGGCTGACAAATACTTGAAGAGCTTTGGAGTTTTTTCGTTTTTCATAAAACTGAAAAATAAAAATAAAAATAAAAATAAAAGAGACCATGGGGCTGGCCATCTGATCCTATCCCTCGGATATTCGATTGCACCGATCTGAATAAAATAAATTTTATTTAATCTAATTAAAATTAAAATATATATATATATTATAAAAAAATATTTAAAATAAAATTTGTATATATATTTTTCAGATATTCGATCGGATCAATAAATTTTATCTGATGTAATTAAAATTTAAAAAAATAAATTTTATAAAAAATATTTAAAATAAATTATATATATTTATTTTAAATATTTAAAAAAATTAAAATATATATCCATGGATATTGGATCGCACCTATCTAAATAACATAAATTTTATTTAATATAATTAAAATTTAAAATATATATAAAAATTTTATAAAAAATATTTAAAATAATATATATTTTTTTTAAAAAAAAAAATTAGATGTTTGAAATGTTAATGAATTGACTCAGGAAGATTAGAATATCATCCATAAGTTATTATAAATTTTATATAAAATATAAAAATTTTATTAATTATTTTTTAAAATTTAGATAAGTATTTTTTAGTCCAAAAGCATGATATTTCATTCATATTGATCAATAATGATAGTAAATGCTATTTTATAACTATTTTTTTATTTATCTAAATTTGTCAAAATCTAGATTTTAAATTAAATTTTAAAAATATTTTTATATTTATTATTTTTTATTAGATATTGAATATCTAATATATTTTAATATAATATTTAAAGACTTATAATTAATCACAAGGCTTTTATATATATATATATAATCAATAAAATTTAAAATAGTTTGAATTTTAATGAATGAAAACAAAAATATTTAGAATACTTAAAGAAAGAAGTTAATTTCAAAAGAATAGAAAATCAACTTCAAAATGAAGAAATAAAAGAAAAAATTTAAAATTTAGGAAAAAAACTAATCAAAAAAATGATAATTTTATCAAATAAATGCTTATTTAAAAAATAATTATCAAAATAATATTGATTTAAAAGTATTTATGAAAATGATGATGCAGCAAAGTTGTCCTTCGAAAGGATGACTTTATTTGCTGAGTCACCACCATCATCCACTGAGTTACTAGGACTGAGTCACGAAAAGAGTCGCCCATTGATAGGGCGACTATATAAGTCGCCCTTCCGTAAGGCACTTCTATAAGTCACTTTATCGACTTAGTTGAGCCCTAATTTTTTAAAAAAAAATCCTGAGACCGTCCCCACTCTCCTTCTGTCCGATGCTTAGGTCTCCCTCTCCGGTGCTCTCCCTCCCTCTCCAGCGCTTAGGTCTTCCTTCCCCTCCCTCTCCAGCACATGGCACCCCCTCCTCCTCCCTCTCCAGTGCTTAGGTCTCCCTCCCCCTTCCTCTCGATGGTTAGATCTCCCTCCCCCTCCCTCTCTGACGTGTGACACCGCCTACCCCTCCCTCTCCAGCACGTGGCACCCCTTCCCCACTCCCTCTCCAATGCGTGACATCGCCTGCCCCTCCCTCTCCGATGCGGGGTACGGTGTGAGACCCCACCATTCCCCTCCCAGCTCGAGACATCCGTTCCCTTCCCCCTCCCTCTCCCTTTCAGTCAACCCTGTCGCCCCTTCCTGCGCACCCCCTTTCTCTTTCAGTCTGCCCTGCCACCCCTCCCTGCGTATCCTCCAACCTCTCTCCGCCCCTCTCCATGCACAGTCCAGACACGAGAACCCCCTCCCTCTTCCTCCACCCTGGCATACCACTACCCCTACCTCCTCCTCTCGATGGTCCCTGGCACCCCTCTCCACTCTCTCCTCCCTCTTCTCAGCCATCTCGATGCTCCTCCTTCCTCTCAATAGTTTCCAACACGTCGTTCCATCCCCTCGATGCTTATATTGACTGATATATGATTCCTCCTCTTTAATTATTTAATTTTTTATTATTTTTTATTTTTAAAAGCTTTGCATTGCATAGAATCGTAGATCCATATTTTGATTAATGTGCATATTCTACCACATCCATACGTTTATATATTTTTTGTACGAATGGAAGAATTATGTACATTGATCAATTGATTATCCAGTTTAGATAGTTTAAAAATTATAATTAATTTTATGGATAATTACAGTAATCAAATGATACGTAGAAAATTTGAGAAAAATTTTGGATAGTATTTTTCTTTAGTTCTTCTCACACATCTTCAGCCGTGTGGGAAGAACTACGAAAAAATACTGCCAATTTTTTTTTCAATCTCTATTACATATCATTTGATTACCATGATTATTCATAAAATTACATTAAAATTAATGCAATTTCTGAATAGGATAGGACCTAACTTTATCTATTAGTTTTTTATAGGATGCATTTATCACATAAGTAATGTTAAATGTTTAGTACTTTCTTCCAGTAAACATACGTTCATATATTAATGTAATTATTTTTCATAAAAAATTCAACAAAATAAATTCAAATCATATCACTATTATCTTCTATTAGGATAGAAGAATCAGTCGTGATGCTAACGGTGCATGTTATGATGGTGGAAGGATCGAGATATCCATGGTAGACCATAATACAATATATCAAGAACTTGTGCTAGTCTGCAATACCGTCACAGGATGGAACTCTAATTACTATGAAATTTCTCTAGTCCATAGACTTTCGATTAGTAATTACCCATGGTATATGGATGTACCTATTGAAAATGATCAGAATACAGACTACATCTTGGACATCCCATCATAGGATTTTTTTCGAGTGGTTGAGATTTACATTGAGCCGACAATGGCTAAAATTTTGGATGGCAGTAAACAAAATGTAAATGTGTCTCAGGCTATATCTGCCCCACTTGCACAGTCGGAGATGGAATTCGGTCCTACTCATGTGTCAGCTACTGTGGAGCATATGGAGCATGAATCTTACAATGTTTCATCAGTTAATCAGCCACATACATTTGGTGATATGGGCGGCGGTCCTAGTCATGTGTCACCTACCGTGGAGCATGTGGAGCGTGAATGTTATAATGCTTTATCAGTTAATCGACCACATGCATTTTGTGATATGGGGGCTGGTCATAGTCACGTGTCAGCTTTCGTGGAGCATATGGAGCATGAATCTTATAATACTTTATCAATTAATCGATTACATGCAACACATGCCGGACTTAGAGAATTGGGAACTGCAATCAATGATTTTGCCATTTTATTTGAAAATGAAGTCGCTGTTAGTTATTATCCTAATACTATGGATAATGAAGTTGGAGATAATGATACAGAGTCTGATGATAGTGATAGTGGAGAGTCTAGTGCAGAAGAGGATATCTCACCATATGGGGCAACCCTTATTCATAAATTCAGACTAGTTGATGCATCCGACGATGATGAGGCAGCATCTCATGGAGCATTACCAGAACATTCATTCTTTGATGGGAATGAGGAGTTAAGAAAGAAAATGGTATTCAAGTCAAAGGATAAAATCCAACGTACCAAAAAATAATATGCCATTCGCATCCATCATTCATTTAAAATCATCGAATCAAATAAAATTAAATGGAGCATCATCTATAAATAGTCAGAGAGTTGCAGATGGCATCTTCGAGCATACTATCGAACCAAGACATAGCGATGGGAGATTATAGCATATAAAAGGCCACACACATGCTTGAATGTAGATGTGATGCGAGATCATCTATAGCTTGATGCATGCATGATTGCTGATATCATTAGAGGACCAATAATGGCAGAGACATCAATATCCATATTAGCCTGTCAGGCTTATATATGTGATATATGGCAATGCGAGGCATCTTATAGGAAGATATAGATAGCTAAATAGCTTATTATCGATGAGCTATTTGGAGATTGGTTCGAGTCTTATAACACATTGGGTCCTTAGCTAGCTGTAGTTTATCATACCAACGAGGGGATCATAGTAGATTTTTATAAATTTTCTTCAACAGATCCAAATATCGAGGTATTTCATTGAGTTTTTTGGGCATTCTGACCATGCATTCAAGGCTTTCAGTTCTATCGTCCACTTATCAATATTAACGCAATGCATATGTACAGATGATATAAAGGTACACTGATGATAGCTATGGGAAGGAATGGAAATGGAAGTATTTATTCTCTGGCATTTGCCATTTGTGAAGGCGAGAATCGTAGTAGCTGATCATGGTTTTTATGGCATTTGCTATTATGTGGTACGTGATTGAATGGGGATCGGCATAAGAAAATATTAGCTATTGCTTCGGATGTGTCTGTTGGGTGGACATGCTATATAGGTTTCACAAATTATGCCTGAGACATGTAGAGGCAAATCTAAATGGTCAATTTTATGATACGGCATTTTTTACTTATTTTCATCAAACTGCATAGAAAAATCAGCCTTGAAAGTTCGATCACAGCATGCAACACATTGAGAAAACATGACCCAATTGCTTTCAATACCTTCAAAGAAGTCCACTTGATGATTTGAGTAAATCATCGCTAGCGAATGACACAAGTGGTCGTAGGTATAGAATAATGAATATCAATATATCTGAAAGCTTCGATAAGATGTTGAAGGGGGTGTGCTAATTATTAGTTACCACACTTGTTCGTCTTTCCTTTGAGTGCTTATCCAAGTGGTTTAATGTACGACATGCAATAATAGCACGAAGAAGGGAGGATGGTAGGATATTCACTGATAAAATTGCACGTAAGCTAAATGGACACCAGCTAAAGTTTAGAGACCATTGTGTGATTAAGTATAATAATCAACTAGGTTTGTATGAGATTCGATTGAGATGCAGACATTATAGCCCGATAAATCTAATTATATATAAACAATCGACTTAGAGGCGGGCATATGCACACGTTGGAAGTAGCAGTTACTACATTACCCGTGCTCTCATTTGTTTATTGTATGTGCTGGTAAGAATCTAGATTGAAAATAATTTATTGATGACTGTTATACTATTGCCCATTACAGCAGTTATATGCACCTACTTTTTATTCTCCAGAGAATCCTCATTATTGGCCTACATGGACTGCACCTAGACATACTAAATCCATCCATAAGACGACTTGGCAAGGACTGACCACAATCGAGGAGGATCCAAAATGATATGGACATAATGGAGAGACAAAATATGGTTCGTTGTAGATTATGCAAGCAGATAGGACACAACTGATGCAAATGCCCCTAACGGTGTTGATTTATCAATTTTTTTTATGTGACTTACAGACTTTCTTTATGCAAAGATTGTATTTTTTTTAACTATTTTGGTGATGTAATCATAGTCTGTAAATGCTTGAAAATATTAGTGAAATGAATCTATTGTATATATTGGTAATTTATCATTTATGGGTTTTAACTATCTCAGCTTTTCAAAATTTTTGATAATTAATAAATCTTTTAAATTTATGAGATCGATAGATACGATATAGTTGGTTGTGATTTTGATGTCCATTTCGGATCGGTGGATCCTATGGTGCTATATCTCTAGACTTGACATAGGAGTGATCATATATATTCTGGGGAGGATTCGAGGCTCCTACATTGCAGGCACAGAGGATCTACAGTGATGCGTGCCTGACGGCCACATGACAGAAACTAGCATTATCTTCATACATCGAATTTTTTTAGAGTATATAGAGTCTGCGATGTATGGCTTGACTCAACCCTCATCACAGCCATAGTAGAGTGATAGCATCAGGAGACTCATACTTTTCATCTACGTAGTGGAAAGACGACGATCATATTGCATGATGTTGCCGTTCTTCTTAGATTACGAGTGCACGAGCCTACCATCACCGATACCACACACATCATCTGGTCGAATCTTTGCGAGGAGCTATTCGGGATTATACCGCCAGAAGCAATGTTATCAGAGTCTTTTTTTAGGCTTCAATGGCTTCGACATACGTTCCAGCATTTACCTAACGAGGCAGATGATGAGACTGTATGGCGGCATGTTTGAGCATTCATTTATGTCTTATCGATGGTCATTTATTCATCAATAAGTTTGGATCCCATGTGCAATTGCTGTACTTATCTTTGCTATATGATCTCCATGCATATGGACGGTTGAGTTAGGATAGCACCGTTTTAGCCTTCTTATATCGTGAGCTGTGTAGGGCCACCAAGGTAGATGCCCATAAGATAGCAAGGCCATTGGTGTTGTTACAACTTTGGATATGGGATAGGATGCTTCCCGATGTAGACGCTCACCAGCCGATGCTGGGAGATGCTGCTGCAGGACATGAGCCATTAGATATCCATGATGCTACTATTCAGGATCCATTTGGTGGGATACAGCACGACCAGTAGGATTCATTGGGATGCAGGTATGTAACCACTAGCACTAATCTTTCTATCATAAATGATTATATATTTTATCAAAATTAATATTAACTTTTTTTTGACAGGTGGAGGACTCGACTGACACATGCTAGCAGTCTTGTGCTGCATATAGTTATATATTATAGGGATTAACTGGACCAATAGCATGACGATCAGATGATATGGGTGCCTTACACATCCGAGATATTAGCTGCATTGCCTAAGATATGCTGATTGAATCAACATGTATGGAGGACATGTGCACCTCTCATCTGCTTCGATATTGTAGAGATCTATTGTCCAGAGCGTATGATGCAATGGTTTAGTATGCATCAGGACGTCTCTCCATCATGCGACACTCGAGATAGGCTTCACACTCTCGATCGACGAGGGCGGCATCGATATGATTGGGCCCGCAAGCATTGGAAGCATATTGAGGTATGAGAGCGATGGAAGGATTTGGTTGTAGCTGTGCCGTCTATGCACATGGGATTGATGGATTATTATGATTCATATCTTATATGGTATAGAAGCATCACTAGACGATTTATCGTGCTAATTACGACTGAGCGGTCAGAGATGAGGTTTCATCCTTTAGACAGCGTAATGGACATTATCGTAAGTATATTTTATTTTATATTTTATTTTATTTTTTTATCTCATTTTATTATATCATTCTTTATATTTATATTTATTAAATAATATTTATTTTCTATTTTAAATCTCATAATTTTAAAGGATGATGGTACTATACCACCGAGCTCGGAGTGGCTTCCATTCGGACACTATTGGATGCAAGGATCAAGTGCTTGCCTATATTATGGACGGCCTTGTCAATACTATGCAAGTTATCTTGGAGGATAGATAACTTGACACTGCATCTGCACCATCGATGGATGATCAAAGTACCTCACGTGACGTCTTCGACTTCGACCTTCCTATAGATGATGCATCCATATCACAGAGGATGACTAAGTGTGGAGAGCCATCCAAACGTCACGCATATATTGATAGATCCAGTACGACAGCATCTCCTTCTATACCTATCGATAATCCACCAGAGCCATCCCACTACCAGCCAAAGGTGATGTGCATTTACGAGAGGCGAACGTGTAGAAGGCTACAATATCTTAGTATATACACCTCTCGATAGTTATACAATCTATATTTTTTTTTATAATAAATATTATAATGAACAACTATTGATTTATATTATTTTTATGAAAATTTAGCTTCAAAAAACTGCAAACACCAATAGGGCTTTAGCTTTCTCTCTCTCTCTCTCCCTCCCCCTCCTCTTCTCTCTCTCTTTCTGTATAAGGTCACCAGGAGTATGACTGAAATTTTCTAACAAATACCAAATTAAAATCCTAAAAATGATATATGTGTTGGGAATAGTATCCCAAAGTCAATCGTCAGCTTATTGATGATTAAGATAATTAATATAATTATATATAAATTATTAATTAAATAAAAATTATTTTGGCTTTTTTATCATAAATCTTTCATCTTCTAATAAACTTCTGTCTGATGTGATGAAATTCTTAGGACTATTTAGAATCAACAAAAAAAAAATTATCGTTTAGTCCTTAAAATAGTTTGCGATCAATAATACATTGTTACCAAGGATGATAATGTTTATCGAATATAGATCGTTGTGTGCCATATAGGTTGGTTGTCCTCTTAACCAATGAGTATGAAGATACTGATATGACATACAGGTGAGATGTAGGGATACATCTGCATTAAACATGATCAACTTCAGAGCTTTTCTACTATCAAGAATTACTCTGATGGAATATGGACATAAATATCCCTCTGACCTCATATCACTATGGTGACTTTCAAGTAACTCACTGTGCTTTGATGCCAGACTATACGAATTTCTAATTCAGTGATGTAAGATTTTTGAATACAGTCAAGTACTTGAGAAGTCAGTGCACGAGTCAAGATGGGATTGACCACTTCTGAACTCAGGAGCTGTGCTCAATAGTATTTTAATTTAGCAAAGCCTTGATCAGGATAGTCCCTGTGAGGGATCATAAGATTAATTACTTTGAGACACGATTTGGATGTATCTTCTAGGATTGATCGTTAAACCCTAAGTCATCCTATGTACAGAGGTCAAAGGAATGAATTATATGATAATTATATTCATGTAGGTTCTAAATATTGCGATTGTACTATTCGATCTAAACGGACATCAGGTACCATTGCTAGATGGTCACTTCGATTAGTATAGAAAATTAGTTTCTATGCTACTGACTTAGGCTCGAACCTATGGGGTCACACACTAGAGGTTTCTACTCAATTTAATGGCTGATCAATAAAAGATTAATTAGTGATTTGATCGTTAATTAACTTAATTTGATTGAGTGATTATTTTTTATCAAAATCAATTGAATTAAATTTATTTGGATTTGATCCGATTAGGTTATGAGATAAT